>CAVNYN010241182.1:4996-33054 GCA_963692815.1 Nyctanthes arbor-tristis | reverse complement strand
CATTATGGTCCCCGCTCTCTTTAAACATGACACAAATGACCTCTTTCAAGTTCCCCAATGGTGGCATTCGGCCTTCACACTTGTTGACGTTGATCTTTTCTCTTCCCACTCCCGAGCCTTCACATCTTGATGCATGTAAAGCTCAATTTGGTTCAAAAATAGTTCTTTTCACTTGTATCACTCCAATTTGAGCTTTTCACCTATATGAACCATATTCATACAAATTAGGTAGAAATCTGCTCGATTTTATATAGAATTGCATAAGTTAAGAGAAGTATTTTTGCATATAAAATACACTTATCAAGCCAAGTCTGTAGAAAATGTGTTGGCCAGAATTGCAATTCTGATTTTACACTTTTGTAAGTTGTATTGCAGTTTTACCCCTTGTATACGCAGCCAAAGTTAATAGGTAGAAATGGATAATAACTGATGTGTAAATTCCCAAAATTTTAGGGTTGTTCACCTCTGCAATTAGCTCAGTACCGAATACTGTAAATTGTACAGCTCTATACATCAACCGAGCCACTCAATTCTGTGAGCTCTCAGAATTTTTTCCAATTCTTGAATTTGTCACTTGGTATCGGAGCCTCATTACAATGGCGGCAAATCAAACCTCTGAGGTTGCATCGACTCAGGCAAACACGATGCCTTCACTGTTGGTTGGCAATCAAAATTCCTCGTTTGGAATCTCCCTCTCACAAACCCCAGCTGTCAAGCTCGAGAAGAACAATTTTCTTCTTTGGAAGTATATGATTATGCCCATTGTGAAGGGGAATAATCTTGAAAGTTTTCTTAATGGTGAGAACAAATGTTCTGAGAAGTTTGTTGACATGTAAGTCACAAACGAAGCTGGTGCTATAGTTGAATTGGTAGAGAATGCAGAGTATCGTAGGTGGATATCAGTTGACCAACAACTGATGGGTTGGTTGTATACCACTATGACACCGGAGATTGATCTGAGGGTAATGGGAGCTATTAGTTCATCAAATCTATAGAAGTCTGTTGAGGAGATCTTTGGAGTCATGAACAAGTCCAAAATTACCTTTCTCACTGCTGAGATGCAAAGAACCAAGTAAGGCTCACTGTCTATTGATCAATATCTGAACACTTTGAAGCAACCAGCTGACAATCTTGAGAGCTGGTAAAGCCATCCCTCTTACTGACTTGGTGAATCAAGTGTTAGCTGGCCTAGATGAAGAATACACCCTATTGTGATGCAAATCAACAGTAGAGAACATATATCTTAGACTGAACTGCAGTCAGTCCTCATGACTTATGAAAGCAGGATTGAACAGCTCAGTGCTCAGAGGAATAGCTTGGCCTCACTGAATATAAGCCAAGCCAGTGCAAATCTGGCACAGAGGCAGAACTTTACAAACTACACAGGAGGTAGAGGAAACCGTGGTGGAAGAAACAATAGTAACAGAGGTGGAAGAGGTAGAGAATGACAGAATAGGCCTAATACTAATGAACGCAACGGGCCTTTTCAAATCTGCGGAAAACTAGATCATATCGCTAAGGATTGCTTGGATAGATACAAGACAAATGACAACTCAAACTAGTTTGAAAATTACAGTCATGCTGTAATGCTTGCAACACTATCAACCCTTGCTGATCCAGCTTGGCTTGCAGATTCAGGAGCCTCAAATCATGTGACTGGAGTTGTTGAAAATCTGAGTGAGGCTACTGAATATAATGGTAAGAAATGTCTAGTAGTTGGTAATGGCTACATATTAAAAATCTCTCATGGTGTTGGAAAATTGCATTCTTTGAAAGATAACTCATTGGTTTTAAAAAAGATGCTCTATGTGCGTAAAATTAAAAGAAATTTACTTAATGTGTCACAACTTGCATTAAACAATAGTGTGTTCATTGAGTTTCATTCTGATTTCTGTGTTGTGAAGGACAAAATCACTAAGGAGGTGCTGCTGCTGGGAAGACTTAAAGATGGTTTGTATCAGCTGGATGATCAAAAATTCTTTTCTGTCAAGTCTAGTCAAGTTAACAAATGTCCTGTTTTAGTCTTTTCTGTTAAGTTGAGTCAAGTTGAGTCATCAAAATCAAAGTTTGAAGAGTCTGAATTGAGTCTGTGGCATAGGAGGCTTGGCTATCCTACCGCTAGTGTCATGTCAAAGGTTCTGAACTTTTGTACCATAAAAATCTTCAGTTTTGTGATGCTTGTCAATTAGCTAAATCTAATGCTTTACGCTTCAAAATTTCACACTGTAGACCTAAATTTCCACTTGATCTGATTCATACAGATCTATAGGGCCCAGCTCTTGTTAAATCTTCATCTGGTTTTAGGTATTATGTGCTGTTTATTGATGACTATAGCCGGTTTTCCTGGATTTATCCTTTAAAACAGAAGTCTGAGACCTTGAATGCATTTACACAATTCAAAAACCTAGTTGAAAACAAGTTTGATAGGAAAATCAAAGCTATTCAATGTGATGAAGGAGGAGAATATAAAAGCCTTTTACTTATACTACAAAGTTCTGGTATTGAATTGAGAAACTCTTGTCCATATACATCAGCACAAAATGGAAGGTTAAAAAGGAAACATAGGCAGGTAGCTGAAACTGGCTTAGCACCTTTGGCTCAAGGAAAAATGCCCTTATTTTATTAGTGGGAGGCATTTCATACAGCAGTACACCTTATAAACAGCCTCCCTACTACTGTTCTAAATATGACTTCACCTTTTGAAACATTATACAAAGAGCCATTTGACTATAATCAGCTTAAGGTTTTTGGTTGTGCATGCTTTCCTTGTCTTAGGCCCTATCAACAACATAAATTAAGTTATCACTCAACCAAGTGTGTATTTCTTGGTTATAGCAATCCTCACAAAGGCTTTAAGTGTCTTAGTTCCACTGGTAAGATATATCTTTCAAGACATGTGGTGTTCAATGAGCTTGAATTTCTTTTCTCACAAGGGTTCATTAACAAACATACAGATCAAAAAGTCATACAGTTAATTTCACAAAAGCTACCCTACTATACTCCCACAAACAAAAGTGTGTCCAGTCTAAATCAGTATGATACATCTATCAGCAGTCAATCCCAAGCAGCAGCGGAACCTCAGGGTGAAACAGATAATGAGTTTGAGGAACAAAATATTTCTGAAGGAAATTATGAAGGAGATAACGATGATGTTGTGTAACAAAACCAGCAATCAGATAAGGAACATCAAATTATGCAATCTGATCAGCAAATGCCATCAGAGTTACAGGTTCAACATCAAACACAAACAGGGCATCCCATGATTACCGGAAGCAAAGTAGGTATTTTTAAACCCAAAACATATATTGCAAGTTCTATGGACTTTAAATTTGGAGAAAGTCAGTTTGCTGTTGAGCCTGGTTCTGTATCTGAAGCTTTGTGCGATAAAAATTGGAAAAATGCCATGAATAGATCGGATATGATGCACTTATAAAGAATGATACCTCGGATCTAGTTCCTCCTAAGAAAGGCCAAAAGGTCATTGATACTAAATGGGTCTTTAGAATCAAATATGATCAAGTTGGTAGGATACAACAGTACAAAGCAAGGCTTGTAGCTAGGGGATCTCAAAGAGAAGGAATAGATTTTTGTGAAACATTCAGCCCAGTCATCAAATCTTGTACTCTAAGGATCATTCTCACATTGGCTGTATCTGAAAGATGGAGTATTAGGCAAGTGGATATTAATAATGTCTTTTTAAATGGAACTATAAGTGAAGTCTATCTAAAGCAACCAGAAGGTTTTGAGGATATAGCTAAATCTGGATATGTGTACAGACTTAAAAAGGCATTATATGGACTCAGGCAGGCACCTGCTGGATTGGAAATTTTGTCAGCCAAAGGCTGATAATTCTCTATTTTTCTACATAGATCAAAGGTAAATAATTTTTGTGTTAATCTATGTAGATGACATTGTGATTACTGGAAGTAATATCAAATCCTTGCAGAGCTTTATTGATAAATTGAACAGTGCATTTGCAGTTAAAAGGAAATGGGAGAACTACACCATTTTTTGGGAATTGAGGTTAAATGAGATTCATGTGGTCTTCACCTTTCTCAAACAAAATATATTGCGGATTTGCTAAAAAGGTTCAATTTTCAGAATCTAAAGCCATCATCCACACCAATGAACTCAAAGAAACTCATCTCAAACAGTGATGGTAAACTGATGAAGGATGAACACTATCTAATTCACACAAGAACTGATATAATTTTTGCAGTGAATAGACTCAGTCAATTCTTGCAACAACCCACTGATATACATTGGAATGCTGTGAAGAGAATTTTCAGATATCTTAAAGGGACATTACAGCATGGTATCTTAATTCAAAAGTCAGATAATCTCAACATTGACGAATATGTTGATGCAGATTGGGCATCATGCCCAGATGATAGGAGGTCTACAGCTGGCTACTGCATATACATGGGAGATGCACTCATTTTTTGGTCATCAATGAAGCAGCCAGTAGTTTCAAGATCCTCCACTGAGTCTGAATATAGAGGTTTAGCTTTGGCAGCAGCTGAAATCTCTTGGATGTAGTCCATGCTCAGTGAAATAAAACAGAAAGAATCTATGATATATATCCTATTCTGTGATAACCTCTCTGCTAGTGCATTGGCTTCAAATCCGGTGTATCATGCTAGGACAAAACATATTGAACGTGATGTTCATTATGTGACATAAAGTAATTGATAAAAAGCTTGAAGTCAGATATGTGCCAAGTGCTGATCAGGTAGCAGATCTGCTTACTAAACCTCTTCCTTTGTCAAATTTTAGTTATTTGAAAGAAAATTTGAGTGTAATTCAAGTATGCTTTAGCTTGAAGGGGAGTGTCAAAGATTAGTCAGTTGCAAGGCATATTCAATCAAAGCAAGCTAGAGCCAAGTCTGCAGACAACGTGTTGGCCAGAATTGCAATTCTGATTTGACACTTTTGTAAGTTGTATTGCAGTTTTACCCTTGTATAAGCAGCCAAAGTTAAGAGGTAGAAATGGATAATACCTGATGTGTAAATTCCCAAAATTTTAAGGTTGTTCTCATCTGCAATTGGCTCAGCGCAGAATACTGTAAATTGTATAGCTATATACATCAACCGAGCCACTCAATTCTATGAGCTCACAGAATTTTTTCCAATTCTTGAATTTGTCACTGAATCAACTCTCATCTAAGTCTCAAATAGATAGATAATAGATTTCTCGTTTGAGCTCAAAGGTTGTATGAAGATATCAATGTCCACTTTAGAAAAGTAAATTTATTTGGTCGTTGTTTATTTTAATAAATTAATTTGTTCTGTTAGCACGTAGTTTAAAATGGTGTGAGAGTAAATAAGTGATTATATTAAAGAAGAGCTTGATTCAGGATTTAGAAGCATATATATTACCTAGCAAAGTTCTTGCTTGAGTACCCACAAAAGCGAAGAGGAAGATGAGAAGGAAGGATCTGCTAAGGGAAACTGCCATATTTGTTCCAAAACAATACAAACTTTAGGGTATTTATAGAGGAATGAAATTGTGGAATTAAGTAAAGAATGAAAAGCATTAACTCTAGAAAGAGATGAAAATATATTATTAGAAGTGTCATATGTTAATTTGTTGATGATCTTACTTTCGGCAAATATAAATATGGCATCGTCTTAGACATTGTCTAAATAATTTCGAGCCCAATTCATTTGTCGATTCTATTGTTTAAATATGTACTTGATCGGAGTGACATTGAAAAAAATATATATATACATATACACGTGCGCGCGCGCACACACACACAGAGAAAGAGAGAGAGAGAGAGATGAGTTGAATAGACGAGAGTAAATAGAACACATGTCGATCGACTTTATAAATAGTGTATCGACCAATGGAGATGAAAAGCAAACAAACTCATAAATTGTTGCAACAAGAAGCCAATCGACATCAATGAAAAAGGAAAATGTATAGAAATTATAGTCGTTATGAATTTGAGATGGTCTAATATATTTTAGTTTTATCTTTAAATAAAAATGAAAATGCGTTAAAAGGTCACAAATATAAAGGTACAACGTATTAGCAAATGAAAAATGACTTCTACTTAACTACTCTCTCTACTGTTATTTCAAACTCAAAGTCGGATGTTCAATCATTTGACTCTTACTATTTGCAGCACATATGGTATTCTTTTTGTTTTGTTTTATTTATTTGGGTTGTTAAAGTTAGCTATAAAATAGTCTAGCCTATACCTATATAATAATAGATTAGTACGTACCATCTTAGATATAAAACCATGAGAATATTGACTATTCAACTTAACTTTTCTATGGAGTCCTTTAGACACAGTGTATGATGTCTAATAGATTATGTGACAAAATTATATTAGACACACTAAGAGATTCATCTCCAAGTATGTCTAGTGAAATCCTACTACATAATCTATTAGACACCATAAGATAGCGTCTAATAGACTCTATATAATAACCGATATTCAACTAGATGTATAATGAGAAACAAGAGAAAAAAATTTCTACCATTCCAATTCCAAGAATTTTGGCCGATTCAATTAACTTGTTTTCCCATATATATTTAGGTGTTAGTTTTTCATTGATCTAAAATGTCACCTTTGTCAAGTACAAAAAGAAAAAAAACGTTTGATGCTTTTGAATTATTGAAAAATCACTTAGAAACTATAAGGCATGTCGTTAAAATATATAGGTACCGAATTAAAAAAACCCAACTTAGGTAGTTCGGATCAGTCCATCAAATTGAGGAAAAAAGCATTTGAATGCATCGATCCGTCTTTAATACTAAATTTTATCTCATACTCTATTTTCAACGGCTTTCATGACTTATCATGGACTAGTCTCTACTATTAAAAATTGTTTCATTATAATTAGCCATAAACCCTATAAAATAAACAAGATAAATTAGGCAACAAGTTAAAATATTGCAATATTGGAACTGGAAACACCCCCAAATTGGGTGAAAATCTACCACATCAAGAAGCTAATTATTCATGAATCTTGTCTATGTGTTTCCTATATTCAAAAAGTATACACTTAGTAACACAACCGCAAAAAGAGCAATGGGTAGCCATTGTATATATATATTTGATACAATTGGGGGAACTTTGGAGAGGGGTATAGACTCGAACTCAAGATCTCGTCCTAATAAATATTACTAATTCTAGCACCATGTAATTCTAACACTTCGGATAAAAATTAAAAAGTACTAAAAAAAATTCTTGCTATTATCATGTTACCTTTTCTAGTGGATCAATCGAGTACTCTGTACCGATCTAACATTTATAACACAGCTTCTAGTGTTGTTTCCCACGGCCCTCTCCCGAACAAGGATGGTAACTTCCAACGAGTTCCTGGAGACGGCTTAGGCGATGGAGGCGCTGAGGTCGAGCCCCTTCCAATCACACCACTTGTTTGATCATCGAAGGACGGCCGACTTCCTGGAGATGGCTTAGGCGTAGGAGGCACTGGGGTCGGGTCCCTTCCGATGGCACCACTTGTTTGATCGAATGCCGGTAACTTTCCCGGAGATGGCTTAGGCGATGGGGGAGCCGGGGTTGAACCCCTTTCGATGACACCACTCGTTTGATCAAATGAAGGTAACTTTGGACGAGTCCCCGAAGATGGCTTCGGCGGCGACGGAGGCACTAGGGTCGAGCCGCTTTCTATGACACCATTTGTTTGATCGAATGACGATAACTTCGGTCGACTCCCGGAAGATGGCTTAGGAGACGGAGGCACCGGGGTCGAGCCCCTTTCAATGAGACCACTTGTTTGATCGAATGACGGTAACTTCGGCCGTGTTCCCAGAGATGGCTTTGCCGGTGAAGTCGCCGGCTTCGACCCCTTTCCAACACCAACTATATATTCATGCTTGTTGCATGAACTCCCAACACAAGATGAAGGTTTTATAAGCCTTCCAAAGTCGAACCATAACCGTAAATTCTCTATTAGTTCATCAAAAAGAAGCAAACTTGAAGATATTTTGTAAATCCCATGACCAAATGAAGTCTCAGAAGCACCAGAGAGTTGGTTGAGTGGCGGCGCTTCCCTCTGCAGAGATGAAGCTGCCACCATCGGCAGCTGTAAAATTCTTGCATCGGTGACTGAAAATGCAAGACATGCAAGAAAGATAATCAATACGGAATTGAACTCCATTTCTCTTTGCAGTTTGATAGAAGTATACTGAAGCAAAACACGTACCGGAATTATCATTTTATACATATTCTTGTGGTGTGAATTCAATTCTTTTCTAATTCCGATAATAGTTATATTATTCTTGACTAGGCACTGTTTCTCCACTGGGTATTAAGAATTTGCGGTAATCGGTCCCTAAAACGTTATTCTAGTTTGTTTTGTGACCTCAACTGTTTCATTTTTGTTATTTGAATCCCTGAAACGTTCCATTATATATTCTTGTAGCTATTGATCCTATTGTACATATGGTTAGTTGTGCCATTTAATCGTTGATTTTTTTCAAAATGCCTAAAAACCATACGAGTATTATCCTTAAAATGTACTTTTCACTAAAAAAGGGATAATCAGTGCATTTGGTTGTTTTGTATGTTCTCAAACTAAGTTTTAGGGTTGAGAGTGAAACTATATACATGGTTTTTAGAAGAATTAAACAGTACATTTCTTTAGTTGATCGATGTTTGATATTCAAAAAAAATCATTTATAGAACTAGCTAGTTCACTCGGAGGTTTTAATTCATCCTTGACTTTTTGCAAAAGTTCAACCGTGGAATTTGGCATTGATAGCACTATTTCAGCTAAAATCCCAGAGTGTGGGCAGTGGGTAAACTAGCAGCTTGCCTTGTTAGTCCTTTAGTGCCCAAATAACTCAACTTTCTCCCAAAGTGAACGGAATCCAGCCAAAAAGAAATGCCAAGAAACGCAATGTTTAGGAACTTTGACGCCAAAAATAAAATTTTTAGGACCATTTTTGGAATATGATGGAAACCGGCGGCTATGTGAAGAACGACTGAAGAGTCCAAGCTAACAACTGAGTTGGGTGACCATCAGCGCGTAGATTTTGTTTCTTTTCAGTTCAACGAAAACGCTAGACTTGATCAAAGTCCAAGAAGCTGACTTTCAAATTATTATTATTAATTAATTTTTCTTTTTATTTATAATAATATGTATTATCACGTTTAATTTAATATTAATTTATTTGTCTTCTTTTTACTGTTTTTAGTTCCCAATGAACGAAAATTATTTTACCTAAGACCTAATTTGTAAAGAAGGTTGCAGTTTTGGACTCTTATAATTCAACTTTGTCTTTCTTGTTGAATTGAATTCAAAGAATATTTACAAATTACATGTTGGGGTGCAAATTGAATTTTTTTTTTTCAGTGGTTTGTTTAATAATAATCTCTTGCACACGTTGGCAAGTTAAGCACCTAATCCATTTTATAAATTTTTGTGAAGCGTGAATGATTATCAACATCAGTACTCAATCTTCGTTCCGACGTCCCATCACGTTAGCAACGGCCAAGGAAAGACTTGAATATTATTAAATACCAGAATGACATCGTATTCCCCATCTCTCGTTATACGTTTGGCGGGATTCTCCAGTCAGATACATACGTGGTAGGAAATCATTGGACCATGTGTGAGTCTGCGGGATTATCTTACCAAATCATTTTTATCTCTTTTCCATTCTGAAACCAAAATCAATGCTCAACTTTGTGTATATATTTTTAACTTCATATGCAGTGTAAAAAATAATTTTTCTTATTCTTCAATTAAGGAAAAGTTTTCAAAAAGTCGTTTCTCATCAAGAAAGTAACACCAGACGAATCGATCTAATTCTGTATAGCTTTACTTTTTTACTGTTTCACACTTCAATTATCAGAACTTACTTGAGTTGATGTAATAAGAATTAAATATCACTGGATGCATCAAACCAACTTCTCAATTTACATATTTCGGATTTCATTAGAGTACTTGAGATTACATTACACGACCTACAGATTATTCGACCCATCAAAACAAGCTCGCATACGTAAAACGTATATTACAGAATTGAACCTTAATAAACCGATATATCAAAAATAAAATCAGGCTGTTGAGAGGAAGATATCGGCCAGTGATTTCTTGAACATAACTAGTATGTTGCTCGATAAATTGTGGATTGGAGGCGATGTAGCCGGGGCTGGCGGTGATGGTTGGTTCCTTGCATAGGGGGTTGAATTCGTCGATGAGGACAGAGTTCCTGGTCCTTTCGAAGAATCGGGTGACGGTGGTACTGGTGCGGGTCGGCCTACATATATCTCAACCTTGAATCCATGGTAATTATCTGCATGCAGTACTAGGAAGATTGTTGTTACTACATAGGACAGTTGGAAAACATAAAAGTTAAAAGATTTTTTTTTTTTTTTTTTTCAAACAACCCAGGCGTCCAAACTCTTTCCGACTAATTTTATAGGAGAGATTGGCGGCCTTTCCCAATCCTGAACCTTATATTGGTCGATGTCGTACATTTTGATATGTTTGTTCTCATAACACGTACCGATATCTCACCCTCAAAAGGCATAAACCTTAAGGTGTTGAGTACCATCACTCATAAAAAGAGTTAGTTGATGGGTGTTAGCTGTTTGATGGAGAAATAATAAATTTTATCTTGCATGTGAACCAACGTTTTAAACATATATAATGAAAGAGTAAGCATGTCAATCTTTTATTCAAAAAGAGTTTCAGGATCAAGAAGTATTACCTCGCAATGTTCTTGCTTGAGTGCCCACAAAAGGAAAGACAATTAAGAGGAAGATGAGAAGGAAAGATCTCACTAAGAAAACTGCCATATTTGTCACCTTTAATTATGCCCCAAAGGATATCAACTTTAGGGTATTTATAGAGAGATGAAATTATGAAATTAGGTAAAGTTAGTAGTGGGCACTTCTAAATTCTCATCCCATATGAGTGTACAAATACACATCACATATCGTTATATACTCATTTGGGACGGGGATATCATAATATCTCTTAAAAGTGTGAGAAAATTTTTATAGGTAAAGTAGTAACAAAATTCAAAATTATTGTCACCTTGCCCCTAGAATCACGATGGAGAGCTATCGTAGTTTTCCTAAGTTCAAAGCTATCTTAATTTGTATAAATTGTAGCTCGATTCTAGACGCCAATTGATAGCAACATGAGACCATCCAACATATTTTCACTCTTTTTTTTTGAAGGAAGCATATTTTAACTTTAGATAAAATCAAAATTAGTGAAAGATCCTAAATCCGAAGGTATAACTTATTAGCATGTGAAAAATGACTTCTACTAATCCATCAGCAACGCAGTTCCTAATTAGTTGATAGTTCAATCATTCGACTCTTACTATTTGCAGCATATATAGTTCTCTTATATTTGTGGGTAAAAAGTAAGCTATATATATTAAAAAAATTAATCTATCTTAAACCTTTATAATAATATTATTTAGTACAATCTTAGAATAACTTATTGTTTTCATATTACATGGTACATTATAAATAAAAATAATTATCCAAGATGATCAGATAGACAAACATATACTCGATGATTCATAAGAATACTGAATCTTTAACTGTTTAATAAACAACGAGGTAAAAGGGGAAGATAGGTCCCCAAATCAAGAAATCCAACTTAGGTGGTTTAAATATTTTTGAATCGATCCATCTAGTTTTCAAGACAGTAGAAGTTAATTTTGCATCCTTTCAATTGCGTCATCTTCTATGTCTAACTCAAAATCATACATGTACTCAGGGGGGAAAAAAGAAAATACTCTAATCATAATTCATATATATGGACTTTATAGTCGAATAGGTGATGATATCGTTTGTCCGCATTCGAATCTAACGAAAGATAATTCCCACTCCTTAAACATATTTATTATTATATTATATAGATTATATTGCATGATTTATCATGGACTAGTATATATAGTCTTACAAAAAGTTGTTCGCATTATTAGCCTAGAAAACCATATATAATATATGAATAATGCTATTTACTTAGATTGAAGATCAGTCTCCAGTTTAATCAGTATTTTCTTATTGGTCCTTAAATAAATTAATATTCTAATGTATTTATGTATCTCCTCATATCATCTAATATAGTGTTTTTAATTAAACTGGAGACTAGATGAACATGAAGTTAAATACAAGCAAAATTAGGCAACCAATTAAATATTGCAGCGTTGGAAACCCACCACCTTTGCACACACTTTAAAAAAATATTTTTCTATTCTTGGCTAAGAAAAAAAATATTTTTCTATTCTTGGCTAATATTACGCATTAATAAAGATTTTAAGTAGGCAAGAAAATGTAACATCGTAAGAATTTTTTTTTTTTTTTGTTGTATTTTAGAATACTTACTACATTTTTGGAGGCCAAATTAAGAGTTCGCATATATAGATTTAAGGGTCTTAATTTGTTAAATTTAGGCCGCTGAACACATATGTGAGCTAATGATTGGTTAAGAGCAATTCGGTACTCTTAAGAGTACTAGAAATTTTTTCCATATCATAGATGTTGTATATAATTTTATTGGATGATGAAAAAATATTCATATAATCATCACTCAATAATATTGTGTTGCATGAGAATGTAATACGCTTATTCATGTTACTTTTTCATATCTCCTTAGATCGACTTTCTTTCCTTTTTTTTTTTTTGTTTGTCGGTGGTGGGGATATAATTAAGAGGAATATTTGGAAGGTGAGAGAACATAGGAGAAGGACATGTGTGGTTTGAACCTAAGACGACTTTATGCCCGAAACGCAAAAAACTTAACAACTACAGCACTTTTCAAACCACCTTCTTAGATCTACTTTTAACAGTTGGATGAAAATCCATATAGGCTATAGTATTCATGAATGATCTTGATTGATGGAGCCACCATAGATGCAGTACCTTCCAAGTTTATTTCACAAACGTGAAGCATATTTACTCATTATTTACCTAACAGAAATTACAAGATCGCATATAGTCGTAAGAGGAATTTTTATAATTTCTAGAAGAATGATGGCATAAAGAACGAGCGCGCAAACCAATTTGTGGACGGTGTGTACGCTTAAAACTAGTATGTACGTGTAGTTTTTTTTTTTTTTTTTAATTTTATTTTATTGTGAAAGGAAAACTAGGACGTGATGTTGGCTTCGTCAATTTGCATTATAGTCATTTTTCTCGATTAAGAAGTTTAATTTATATTACTTTATTACCAATAATTAATAATTAGTTAAAACTATCAATTTTAAATTACACTCATTAATTAAGGGTAAATAAAAAACACAGATTGTAAAATGTATCTTTTCAATACAATTCTTAATCTGCGTGAAAAAAGCAAAGTAATATACTTAAACCTATTCAATAACAAAAATTTCAAGAAGACATGAAATTGATATATGAATAAGGTGACATTTAAAAAATTATAATAAATGATGAAAATTATTCACGTGATCTTCAATATCCAGTAAAAATATATCTCTCATAAACATATCACTTATTCATAACTTCTTTCCATATTCCTCTAAAATTACTCATTTAGTAGATATCGACACCTTTTTTTTTTTTTTTGCCCTTGACAATTCAACTATGGGACTCGAGCACAATCATAGTATCCCCCAATTGCACTCTTTTTCAAAGCAGACAAAACTGTATATATTGCGAGTTATTGGTTGTGGACATGTGGTCCTTTGATCCACTTGCCATGAAGCAAGCCCTTCAATCCCCACGAAATTATGTGTTTTCAATTCCTTACAAATGGAGAACCTATATAGCTTTCATACAAACCATTAATTATCTGATATTTTGGTCCACCAAAATAGTAAATAGTAATATATATGGTGTATTTTATAAGGAACCAATATTACCTTAAAAAAAAAAAGGCAAGAAATCACCAATGTTTTTTTTATTTTTTTAAGCAATATTGGCTCCTTTAAAAATTTGTATTTTTTAGGATATATATCATGTAATAAAGCACTGGCAAAATCTAGAAAGCTTTATGAAAATATAAATAAATTAACTTCACTATGTATATATTATATATATATTTCTCACTTGTGTTGTTGTTGTTACTAGTATACCACTTGAACGGTGAATCCAAACGTAAGATCAATTGTAGATAGAAGAAGAATGGGAATGAGGAGAATTTGAGAAAGAAAACGAAGGAGGGTTGACATATATATAGGAGATGGAAATACATATAAATCGACAAAAGGTATAAATTTTATTTGATTCATATGTATCAGTTGATTCACATTTTCAGAGATTTAAAACAAGTTAATTAGGGACTCAATTAGCTTTTGTCAAGTTTTGCTACAATAATTCATTTCTTTTTTTCTGTAGAAATTGACAGTTGTGAGAAAAGCACATATTGGATTATTAAGGAAGATTTTTCAAAAGAAAATCAAGGTACTCGAGGATTTTTGGGTGAGTGATATTTGGCCCTCTTTGCTTCAGTTTGGGTATGTAATAAATTGTTGGTTAATAATCAATGCATCAATTTGGATCTGTAATAACTTGTTGGTTAATACCCTGTGCTTCGATTGATGTCTACGCGTACTTTATGTCATCTCAAAGATCATTTAGAGATTGTGATTCCAATACTCGATAAGCGCTCACGTTAGATAAAAGAGTAATATATTTTTCGTTTAGCGAGGGTCTTAAATATTGAAGTGCCCGAAGTTTGGTATGCTAACGGAATATGTTATCGCGTCATAAATTGATCTCTTCCAGATTAAAAATTATTTGTAATCCTATCATTAGTGAGCTGAACATCTATGGTTAGTGTCGAACCCAAAATTTTGAAGGAGAAATGGAGAAATGGGCCTCTATCAAGATAAAGGGGGTAACCCGATCAACACCCGGCATTATCATTTTTGTTTAGTTTTAGATGTTGTCACTTCGAATTAAGTTTTAAGATTGTTGAGGGTGAAAGACTATATATAGTGTGTTTAGGACCAATTTATAGAATAGCTAGAACGAACCCGGGGGCTTATATGATGAAAATGACAAAAAGAATCCAATCTGCTCGTGATTTTTGTTTCTTCGCAGTTCAACGCAACGGCAGACTTCGATCAAAGTCCAAAAGCATGACCTTCAAATTAAATTTTTATATGTATGCATGTATTCTCTCGTTTAATTTAACATTTTAATCATCGGTTTTACTTATTTTAATTATTTCTCAGCGAATGAAAAACTCTTTTCCTAATTTTTTAAGGTTTTGCACATGGACTCTTATAATTCAACTTTGTCTTTCTTGTTGAATTCAAAGAATTCACAAGTTTGGGTGCAACTTGATTTATTTTAATTATTGGAACTCTTTGATCACTACGACAAATGTCTTGTACAGCGGCGAGTATAGGCCGAAAAGTCACTGCAATAGGCCTATTGCGACGATTTTTCGCGGTGACAATTTTGTTACTATAAGCTCGTACTTATAGCCTTTTAACGATGACTATCCGAACTGTAGCGACGATATGTCGCCGTTGTTTTTATGGTTTTCGGCCATAAAAAATTTTGACCCTACCCATATTACCCGAGTCAACCCGACCCGCCCCTTTACCCGACCCACCCCCACCTTATTTAATTGAGTGAATTTCTTTGCGCCTCTAAGAAGTCGAACCTGGGACGCCCCCTTAAGCACATGGGCCTTTACCAATTGAGCTAGAAGGATTTCTGATTCATCTTTTGCATTTATAATATATATTATATAAATTATTGCACCTATAGCGACGAACATGATACCTATAATAATAATTTGTCGTCGGTATAGGCTTCAACAAAGGCGAGAATTCTTCCCGCCAATGGTATAGCAACGACTTATATGTTACCGCTATAGACATCAAAATGTCACCGCTATAGGTCTGACCAGTAGCGGTAACATCAAGTTGTCGCCGCCAGAGCTTGAACCTATAAAGGCGACATAAATTTGTCGCCGCTAAAAGTTATATTCTACCATGGCGACACGTTGTTGCCACTATAGCCGTAGATGTAGTGACGACTTTTTGTATCTTTGCTGTGTGTCGCCGCTGTATGCCCGATTTTTTGTAGTTGACAACCAGTTCTCTCTCTACATTCTCATCGTATATGTAAAACTTAGCCAAGGGAAGGACAGTCCAGCTAAGAAAACATCACCTCACCCTTTACGGAGTTCAAACTGCCACGTGGCTGCACAATATTGGGTGTTGATCTCAGCACCCAATGTTGTGCAGCCACGTGATAGTTTGAGCTCCGTAAGGGGTGAGGTGATGTCAACATCTAATGTTGTGCAACTACACGACAGTTTGAGCTCTATAATAAATTAGGTGATGTTTTCTTTGAAAATCACAAGGAAAGGCTCGAATGGTGCCACCTTGCAATTAATGGCTAGCCTATATATCAGTTGGAAGTGACACCTCAGGAAACATGCCGTGGTGTGCACCCTCTTGGCGGGCATGGGCTGATTTAGGCCCACGCAAGCTCAAGCCGTAACCCATACAGTTCAATAAAAAAAATTTTACTTTTTTATATAGAATTTTTATTTTTTTAAAAAAATTGTATTAGCTAAATTGAATATTTTCTAATCATAACCTGTGTTACTAAAAAAATTCTAGATTCACTTTTGTTGGCAGGCCACTTGGCAAAAGGAGGAATATAGTTTGAGAGATTTTAAAATGGCCATAGTGGGTATTCTGAAAACTATAAAATGCTGACCTCTAATTATGTATGTCAAGCATCTTATATTTTAGATATTTTTCATTATTAACGGGACAAGGTTAGAATTGGAATTTTATTACGTTGGATGCTATGGGCATTTGAACATTTCTCTTTCCAAGTATCACATAGTATACATGGTTGGAAGTGGACAATTTTTATATTGATTAAAAATCTGATTTACAAACAGGAGTTAAGGGACTAACCGAGCGATTTCAATTAGAATAATATACGCAAATATGCAATCTTAGAAAAGTACTGAATTGAATTCTTTTCCATCCCATCAATCCTAGTCCTAGGTTTAAATTGATGAATTAATCAAAATCAATCCTCAACATTATTTTGTAATAAAGGAGTCCTAACATTCTCAACATTTCAGGGTTTGGTTGGATTCATTCTTGATCGTTTTAATACTTCAATCGAAACTTAGTTGAATTAGTCAAATTTTATTGCGATTTCTGGTCCATGTGACGTTAGCCGATGTATAGAGAATTAAAGATGAAAACTTGCATATTTCACTTGTTTTAAATTCAGGGGAAAAAAAGGAAAATTAATCAAACCACGTCGGCGATTTACATATTATTACATGTTTCATCATGAGAGTCAATATTACATTACATAACGTAGCTACTACAAATTATTCAATGCATCAAAACAAGCCCACATGCACTATTATTGAAAAATCTATATATTACAAGCATCCACCCTTAACATAAACTGATATTTCATATCAGAATAATATAATTCAGATCAGGCCGTTGACAGGAAAATCTGGGCCATTGACTTCTTGAACATGACTAGGACGTTGCTCGATAGCTCATGGGTTGGAGGCGGCACAACGGGGGCTGGAGGCGATGGTCGTTTCCTCGAGTAGGGGTTTGAATCCAGTGTCTGCATGTTCTTGCTGGACTTGGCCGAGGACAGAGTTATTGGTGAAGTTGAATCTTGAGGTGGAGGTGGTGCTGCTATAGGTTTATTTACATATGTCTCGTCCTTGATCAATCCATTGCAGTAATCTGCAGTACTAGAAAAGTTGTATTAGAATTCGATCATTAACCCAATATTCTTGAATCAACTCTCATCTAAGTCTCAAACAATTAAATAATTAAGAGATTTCTCGTTTGAGCTCAAAGGTTGTATGAAGATATCAATGTCCACTTTAGAAAAGTAAACTTGTTGGTCGTCGTTTATTTTAATAAATTTGTTCAGTTAGCATGTAGTTTAAAATCGTGTCAGAGTAGAACCTTCACATCGCTCATATTAAAGAAATTAAATTGTGTTCTTGTTAGCCGTTTGAAGAACAAATAAATAAATAAATTAGCTTGCATGTGAAGGAAAGTATGAACTTAATAAAAGAGTAAATAAGCGGTTATATTAAAGAAGAGCTAGATTCAGGATTTAGAATTATATTACCTAGCAAAGTTCTTGCTTCATGAGTACCCACAAAAGCAAAGAGCAAGAGGAGAAGGAAGGATCTGCTAAGTAAAACTGCCATATTTGTCATAAGTTATGGCCAAAACGATAAAAACTTTAGGGTATTTATAGAGGGATGAAATTGTGGAATTAGGTAAAGAATGAAAAGCATTAACTTTAGAAAGAGATGAATATATATTATTAGAAGTGTCATGTATTAATTTGTTGATGATCTTACAAAATATGTCCTTTATTCTATTGTCATTTTACTTTCGGCAAATATAAATGTTATCGTCTTAGACATTGTCTAATTAATTTCAAGCCCGATTCATTTGTCTATTCTATTCTTTAAAGATGTAGTCATCGGAGTGACATAGAATGTGTGTGTGTATATATATATATATATATATAGAGAGAGAGAATGGGTTAAAAGGTCGTCAAGTTAAAGCTACAATTTACTAGCATGTGAAAAATGACTTCCACTACTCTCTCTACACTGTTGTATCAAAGTTATTTTCCATCATTTGACTCTAGTTCTATTATTTGTGTTTTGTTTATTTGGGCTGTTAAAGTAAGCTATAAAATAGTCTAGCCTATACCTATATAATAATAGATTATTACCATCTTAGGTATAAAATCATGAGAACGTTATGTATAATGAGAAACAATAAAAAAAAATTTCTACCATTCCAATTCCAAGAATATTGACCGATTAATTAACTTGATTTCCTAGATATGTTTCGCTGTTAGTTTTTCACGATCTAAAACATCACATTTGTTTTAAAAAAAAAAAAATCGCGTTTGGTGCTCTTAAAGTATTGAAAAATCACTTGAAACTATGAGGAATGTCGTTAAAATATATAGACACCAAAGCACTCCACCAGGTTGAGGAAAATAGCATTTGAATGACATCGATCCGTCTTTAATACTAAGTTTTATCTCAAACTCTATTTTTAACGACTTCATATTGACTTGAAAATGTGGTACTGTTTGTCCATATTCGACTCTAAAGGTAAACTCCCCAATTGTTAAAAATTGTATTGCATCACCTATCATCATGGACTAGTCTTTACTCTTTGCTACTAAAAATTGTTTCATTATTAGCCATAAACCCTATAAAATAAACAAGATAAATTAGGCAACAAATTAAATATTGCAATATTGGAATTGACAACCCGCCCCAGCCCCACCCCCCCCCCCCCCAACAAAAAAAAAAAAAAAAAAAAACTTTGCACTAATGTCAAAAAGTAGTTTTTAATTTTTGGTTAACAGTAAAATTGGGTGAAAATCTACCACATCATTACATCAAGAAGCTAATTATTCATGAATCTTGAGTTTATTTTTATTCTAAATTGAACCTAACTCATACTTTTTAATTTTTACTATTGATGATGCAGCCACCATAGGTGCAGTACTTTCCAAAGTTTACTTCATAAACGTGAAGCAAATTTACTATTTATCGAGTCATATACGTAATTGAATATTATAAGATTGCATTTGTAAACTTCTAGAATGATGATCTCATAAACAACGAGAGCGCAAACTTGTGAAATATTGGAACTCAAAAGCAATTGATTGTTCTGGTGTACGCTTAAAACTAGTAGTATTAATTATTCTATACTTAAGTTTGTCAAGGATGCCAGAAGTGTAACTAATTGTTCGGCCACACATATCTCTTGAGGTCAATAGAGGACTGGTTAAACAAGTTGTGAAATATAAATATCACGATATCTGATCTTATCATTGAGCATGAGTGATTTGTCATTTAGACATCAATATGCTTCTTCTTGCATTCAATAGATATTGATTTTTATCTTTTCTCTTGAAAGCTACTTGATCTTGGGACTTGAGCAAGACGTAGCCCAAGAAAAGTATCACAGTAGCCCCAATTGCACTCTTTTAAAGCACACAAATGACAAAACTATGTATATTATGAGTTATTGGATGTGGTCCTTTGATCCACTTGTTATACTGCAAGCTATTAAACCCCACAAAATTATGTGTCCTTACAAATGGAGGACATAGCTTTTATGCAAACCTTAAATTATCTCATTTTGGTCCACCAAAATAACATTTTGTATTTTATTTTATAGGATGATATCATGTAATAAAGCACCAGCAAATCTAGAGAGGTTTACAGATATATATATATATATATAATATAAAAAAGAAAAAAAAATAAAGAAACCGAAGCAAAGTGATTATTCGGATATTTAGATTTCATTCTAGAATATATAGACATGATATTAACTCTGACATAACATCAATACATGTCTTTGCTGTCATGTATAAAAGTTACTTTGAAAATTTTGCTTTAGAAATTAATTCGTAGAATTTCGAAATTTGTCGCTTATCTTTACATTTTTTACAACTTGGCTTTGTTTTAAGTATATTTTGTTTTGTCAAAGTTTGAAAGTATACCGTGATGTTTAATTGTACGCTTTCCAATAGCTTGATCTTGAGCACTCATCATTGGCATCATAAAGATGAAAATTACAGTGTCCAACATCCAATAACTCTTTAATGCATGATTATACTAATAATCCTCAGACATGACACTAAAATTTGATTGGGACATCTGAATATTATTAGATTCTCCTTTTCACCTGCTTGATACTTGATGGTAGCCACCACTTGAATAAAGGTTAAATATAAGAAAGAATATCCAAATATTTTAGTCCCAAAAGACAAGTAATAAACGAAATTAATTATTGCAGGATATTCTACGAATATTTTAGAGTAATGTTATTTAGCACTACTACTGATTACTTGGCACCGTATCAAGATGATAATAAAGAGGTATAATTTGTGTACACAAGCATTTAAAGACTTTGAACCAGATTAAAAAGTATAGCGTAAACATCTTTTAAGGAGTCTTGCTATTTGTAGAGAACTCTTTGCAAAACTTTTTACAACGTATGACAAATTTACAATCATGCTCCAAGATCATTTTTTCCCATATCAGCTAATACACGGGTAAGATGATAAAATCACCATATTTTATAAAAGATTTGTGAAGACTTTACGAATAGCATTTTTCCCTTTTAACAACATATACATTAGATCCGAATCCAAGTCATCTCCCCCACTTTTTGCTACTTTGAAATCAAGAACGTCGTTGCTCTGTAAATCCGAGTTCAACTCATCACCCGAATTTTGACACATTTTGTAACCAGGGCCAACTCTAGGCCCAGAAAGGCCTAATAGTAGTGTCTTAACTCAAAAAGATAGGCCCAATAAAGCTCCAGTTTCAGGCCCAAAATCATGGACCACTTGTGGTCATCCTGAGTAATTTTGGGCCCACCAAATTGTACCGTGTGAGCCCAGATCACAGCTTGGACTTCAACCAGTAATTACCCGCAGCCCAAACTTTTTTTTTTTTTTTTTTAATACTAGGGAGAATTTAGGGGAAGCATAGGTGTGCCTCAAACTGGAGTCTCCTGTCCGAAATCTTGAATATCTAACAATTGCAATAAAGTTCGGGCTAGCCAACATCCCATACTATATCTCCATGAAACTGGGAACAAATACTACTAGTGTGATAAAATGCTCATGTTTCAACATAGTAAAAACTTAAAACTTGATTTTGGCTGTGCCTCAACAATTATTAACATTTTATGTTATGGCTTCTTTTAATTTTGTCTAATCTTGTAAGCCTTAAAATTTATTTCGACCCTTGGCTATCGTTAGACACTTTAGAAGAGGTCTCTTCTATAAAATTGTGCTATATGAAGAAGATATTATTTCATAGAAACCTATAGTTTATTAGAAGAAGATAAGAAAAATAATATGGTTTTTGGGCGTACCAAATTTAGATATCAGTGTAATGTTTCTTACGCAACATATGCACTATTGTTTACTATCATATAGTTATACACACACATATACTTCCTCCATCCTACAAAATTATTCTCTTTCCATTTTTCATATAGATTAAAAAAATATAATTATTGTTGTTGGAAATTTATAATTTAAGAATAGATTTTCTAATATACTATTTGGTTTATTTAATATTTTACGCTAGATCTTCGTTATTGTTGACAATCAACATAATAAATAGAGATATTTAGAAAATTAAAAAGTTTTATAAGAAAAGAGGAATATAATCTGGGGTCGATAAAATAAGAATATGAGAATATCTTTTGGGACAGTTAGTACTACTTCCGTCTCACAAAGATAGTCCAGTATTCCCTTTTTGGTCGTCCAAAAAAGATAGTCCAATTATCATATTGAACATGAATTTAATGTTTTATTTCCATATATGCCCTTAATTAATTATTGTTATTCAACTACCTATACATTAAAAGTCTTTCAAATAATTAATGAGACATAAGAGTATACGTGAAAAACGAAAATAAAATTTAATGTTTCAACTATATTAACTATTATTTCTTAATTCACATAAAATTACTTACTGGACTATGTATACTTTAGCGTATAATAATTATGGTTACCCTTTTCAATTCATAATAAGTTGAGAGTTGTAAATTATGAGCTTGTTTGAAGCTCTTTATTTTTTCAATTTATAAAGAGAAATTATAATAAATGGAAATGAATTGTAGAGATTTAATTGAAGTTTGAAATGTATGGTGATTGTTGAGTAGATGTCAAATCAACAGTCAAATCATGGTTAGTGAACTTATAAAGAGGAAAAATAAAGAACTTCAAACAAGCTTGTAACCTGAACTTTTTTTTTTTAATTTCTTAATTAAAAAAGAAAAAATAAATGGTGCGCCACCCTTTCGGAATTTTTACTATCGTAATATGAACATGAAGAACATGTTCGGAATTTTTGAATATATATACCTTTTTGTTGTATTAAATTAAAAATTACCAAAAAACACAGATTTGTCAAACATTTGGCCAAAAAATATTATAAAATATTGATAACTGGGACCCATTAGACGGCCACAAGAAACGAAGCAACAAAACAGAACAACCATCTGCCTAAATCAACTACCAAAACGACGAATCTCAGCCCTCCATCTGTTCTCGGCGATTCCGTCACCTCATCCCAAAATCTTCTTCCTTCTACTCTTTTTCCACACCGTTTCTTTTTCTTGGGAGGTGTGAAAATAACTCCAACGAGTACGAGGAGGGAATCCCAGGCCGTTAGCAGAATACAAGACAAGAAATTGTTAGATTTTTTTTTTCTTTTTCTTTTTCTAGTATATGAGATGATGTAGAGCAGACATCTTGATTCAGTCTAATTAGCAGGTGGGTCGATGGAGAAAAAGAAGAAGAGCGTGGAAGGAGAGAGTTTAAATGGCTTTGCTCCAGTTTCTTCTACTCCAGTTTTCTGGAAATCCAGGAAAAGATCAGGTCTGTAAGCATATATTCTTGATAGGAATTGTATTCTGTTTTCAATTATTTTTGCTTGTTTTGATTTTTTGGTACTGATGAGAAATTCAAATACAATTAACAATCTTGAACCAACCTTCTGCTGTTAATTGCAAGGATCCTGCAGCTTCTTCACTGGAAATCTCTGCATATTTTTCATTTTCTTTTAATTTTTCTTCTTGATTTTTACATCTTGTTTGTCTTTTGGAGAGGTGGGTGGGTGGCGTGGTTTGGGGGTTACTGAAACGTTACTTTATTAGCTAATAGCTAACTGTGTTTAGCATTAATTACAGCCAATGCTTAGGATACCTCCTTTTACTTTTCTATATTTTGAGAGAATAGTTTTTTTTTGTTTTTTTAATTATTAACGTGTTATAAATATGATTGTTTATTGTGTTGGTGTCTTGAATTGTTTTATACTATTCAAATCTCTGTATTTTAATTGAATAATAATCTTGATCTTTGTTAGTAAAAGGCTGATTTTGTTGAATAATTGTGCACGTTGACTTATAGAATAATGGGAACTGTGTGTAATGTTGTTTGGAATTTGCTCCTCGGAATAAGGATACTTCCCCAAGATAGCATTTTTTCTTGTCTAATCAGTTGAAAATTGGAGTAGTTGGAGACATAATCAAGTTTAACTTTTTAAGGGAATATTGTTTGGATGTGTTAATTTTACCGGTTCCTGAACATGTCTGTAAAAGATTCCTTTCTTTTTAGGTAAAAGTATACTTTTAGCAAAATTAAGCTTTGTCAAACATGATTTGCAAAATGATTTGTGAGCTATCTTCTACGTAATTCAACAACTGTCATTTATTGATTTGCTTAAGGAGTTCTAGTGGAGCCATCATTTTTATTTATGTACCTACTTTTATTCAAATTAATGGCTGCTTGATTTTTATAGATCTGCTTCTTAAACCTTTTCTTCTTGTAGCTACATGAAGAGTAATTTGTTATTTAATTTAATTATACATGGCTTCTCAAGGGAGCTGTAATCCTGGACAATCATAGCTTTGGCTGTATATTCAATCAAGTCATTTCAATTTCCTAATGTGGTCCCTCGAGTAATTTGTACATTACTCATTTGGACCTATGTCCAGGATTGTTTCTTACCATCCTCTTTATGTGCACCTTAAGGCACTTAAGCCCATTAAAGATACGTAACAATGACAAAAGGGAAAGCTGGCGAGAGGAAGGTATTAACATTTGTTTTTCCGTATAGAAAGTTCATCAAGAAACTGTATATATGAACGGTATACTTGAAAAGCAACGTGTAGGATGATGAGAACAATGATAATAGCAATAATACTTTATGGTTTATTAAAATGCATTTGTAGACATAATATCTGTTTGGTGATGTAGCTTATTTCTTGCTGGAATGAGCTTTTCACTGGTTAATGTACAGTGAAATTGGGAGTTTATCTGGTAGAATTACACAATGTGTTTGGCAACTAATTTTAAATTAGTTGAAAACAAGTTTGGTTTAAATTTTTGCCACATGGCATCATTTTATTGGTTCCTTTTCTTTTCGAAGTGCTGCCCATGAGGTTCGCATATTATTCACGGGAATATAAAGATTGATCTTCAAAGGGAGATTACCCTTAGGTACGTGTTTTCTGTTGGTGGGTAGTAGTTGATTATATAGTTACCACTGTTACCTCATACGGGGTCACTGAGGCTTCTGCCCAAGTTTTGGGTGGTCGTTATAGTCAAAGGAACTCGAGGGGTCTCTATAATAAAGGTCACGCTAGAAAATTATTTCGAGACTTATGCTGACATTAAGTTTGTTCAAACAGACAGATTTTGGATGATGTTATGTCTTGGGGAATATATTCAACAGAAATTTGTTTTTCCTACGTAATGATTACAATTTCTTCCAGTCTACCAAGCATTGCATTAAAAGGTTTCGACATCCAAATGAAATTATTCATCTATTAGTTTCCCTCCCTCCCTAGCGGATCAAATTCTTGGGTTGTCCTGGTTGCTTCATCTTGTTGGTGAATTCTTTCAGCATCCAGTGCGAAGAATTTAGCCAAAGAAGTAAAAGATTCTATTGCTGATAAAGCAATGGAAGAACAAAAAGATACCATTATGGAAGAAGAAAAGCAGCAAGAACCAGTCGACTTCTCTGTTCTTTCTCAGAAGCGAAAAGCTTTATTCGAACCATTGGAACCAGTAAGTGGACGACGTCCTTCAGCTGAATCTTTACTTCCTCCTCCGGACTTTGAATCTGCGAGCTATCCAAAGGGGTGGCTGATAGGGAAGAAGCGAAAGCTTGTAAACGTGGACGTTGTTGAGAGTATGCGGAGGATTGCAGTTCAGGAAATAAATCGAAAGGTGCTTATGCCGCCTGCCTCTTATTTATATCATTGAATGGTAAAATATTCACAATAGACGATGCTGCAGGATAGGGAAATCAATGGCCTCAACGAGCAATTAGAAGAGGACGCCCGAGTCCTTGAGCATCTTCAACTGCAGATACTCGATGAACGAAGCAAGCGTGCTGATGTAGAGAGACAAAACACTATGCTGCAAGAACAGATAACAATGCTTATGAACATGTTGGAAGAGAATGAACCTGAAGAGAACGGCGGACCCCAGGAGCCATGAATTTTAAACTTTTTTTTTTTAATTTTCCCTTCTTTTTATTTCTTATTCTTTTGTATATTTATGTCAAAAAGTCACAATGTATGTTTTCTTGGAAACATGTGGTCTTCTTTACCAGGTTTTGCTGTTGTAAGGTTGTAGTTCTAGTTTGGTTACTGTATAAGGCGAGCTAAAGAGTAAAAGACCCAGCACTTAATATATTCTATCAAATGTAAGAATCCTGTATTGTATGATTTCTAGATTCCCAAATAATAATGAAATGGACGATGTTGTATAAATTACCGATTACTAACATAATATTACTTAATGCTCCCTAAGGTCCCTCCACTTCAAGTGAGGGAGTAAAAAACTGACTCTTACACGCCCCCTTTGTTTCCACTTTTGCGGCCAGAGCTTCTCTCTCAGAGCATTTCTGAGAGACTCAGCTTTCTATTTTAGAGCATTGAAAATGTTTTTAACTTCAAATTAAGAAAAATGCTCTCCACTCATTTCTATAGAGCTAAATAGGACTCTATAAGAGAGTGACTACTAATCACAAGCCGTCACATGTATGAAACCAAATGTAGTTTCACAAATCACACGTGGTTTTTTGACTGGGCTTACTTGTGACCCATTATTTATAGGAATGAGCATGTACAGATTTCAATGCATTGTCTTACCTCAACGCATTTCTGAATTTTCAGGAAGAATCAGCTAGTTCTAAAAACAAGCAAGTACCCCTTTTTACCCACCATTGTAACTCAAAACACATTTCAGGATTTCAGGAAGAACCAGCTAGTTGTGAAAATAAGTATGCACCCATTTCTCCAGCGCTATCACCCTGTCAGAAGGATCAATGTAATACTCGTCAGCAGCCAATTGTGCAAATCAAGTTAGATGGCACAAACTTTGTCAGAAACATTTCACATTCTCGGATCTCAATGTTGTCTCCTTCAGAAATGAATACAATGAAAACATTCCAATAACAACGAGTAAGTTCCATAAATATAGTTGAAAGTCTATTACCAACCACTAATGTGAAAACCAGAAGCCAGGACAACAATTCATAGATGCAAAAACACATCATTACATTATGAGCAGTGTTGCTATACATTAAATTTCACAAGGAACCCAGAAATTTGAAACAGATAATTAGGATTCTTCATCAATATCAATTTCCGAATCCACATATGGAGCCAGCCTACTACGGTACACAAGCTGTGGGGGCCAAATTAATTGGCACTCTTGATAATGGATGGACTATCTAGCTTGGTTCTCACAATCTTCTGAAATGTTGAATAAGAATTGAGGTAGAGATGCAATCCTAGGGAGATTGAGCAGCAAGTCTCCAACGGAGTCCTTCCTGGAAATCAGTGGTGCCTGCTTGTCAGCAGATGTATCATTTGATTCATCCTCGGCCATGCAGTGTCTCTCTTCAACCTTGGCTTTACTAGTAGATCCATGGAAATCTATCGAGTCATCAGATTTCTTTCCAATCAAAGACATTTTATTAACCTGTGTGCTTTTAGATTGCATGTCATGATCCATTCCGTTGCCTTTCTGCAGAAGACAGCAAAGAGAATTGACCCTTGACATGAGAGACTTCTCATCTGACTCTGGCATATGTTGAATGTCACTAAATAAGCATCGGTTGATATCATCCAAAATCTGCAAGCTTTGCCATTCCTCACTTGAAAGGATTGGATTGTCTGATTCTTTCTGCTCAGATATTCGGTGCTCAAGATGGCTCACCAGATCACTCATCGACATAGAGTGTTGGAGCCCAGGCACCGAGAAATTGCTAAGTGCATTAAGTTGCTCAGTTCCATCATTTTTAATATCTTCAATTGTTAGTGTGCCCTTAACTGCATTGTGCAACGATAGTATTATGACATGAAAAAAGAAGGGGACAAAGAAAAAAGAAAAAGAAGGTATCCTGGTGTTTCACATTTCTCTTTATGCTAAACTATAAACAAAGTGACAAGCATTGATCCATAATCTTTTGCTTTTTTTTTTTTTTTTTTGTGGGTGGGGGGTGTGGGGTGGGGGGGGGTGGGT
>CAVNYN010241177.1:0-28119 GCA_963692815.1 Nyctanthes arbor-tristis | reverse complement strand
GTTGGAACTCGAGTTTGGCTTTCCCTTCAAAGCCTTATGCAGTCCAAACTGAATCAAGACATCCCTGACTTGTACTTGCCACAAGCTGAAATTGATTCTACCATCAAATTTCTCCACTTCGTATTTTGCCATATCTTTCCTGTGCTCCATCTTGAACAAAACCTGACGCTCTGATACCACTGTTGGGAATTAATGTAGATTCCCCGATTATGCCCGCAGGATCGTTGTTTAAGGAATTTAACGAGACAAGGGAAAAATAAAAGAACGAAGACAAATTTACGGACTATCAAAGCTTTCCACTATATGATTCAAGTCGCTACAACCATATAGAATTTCACTCACCAACCCACAACCCTCAAGTATTACAAGAAAAATACTCAAGCTCTACAGCACCTAAAATTTCTACTCTTTGAACAAACCTCAAAGAGTTACAAGAAAAAATCACAATATGCTAAGCTCGCCAATTTTTCTCTCAAAGACTCAAGTCACTCTTGTACATAAAAGAAGAGTAAAACACATCTATTTATAGGCTTTGTTTACTTAGAAGATAAGATAATTCCTTCTAGGATTTGGATTCCTTTTCCTCCAAGAACTCTTCTTTTTTTCCTTTTCCTTTTCCTTTTCAACTTTGGATTATTTTTGACAATAGATCCAACAATCGTCCCACCACCCGCCAGAGACCTTGAGAGATGGTGGCTCTACTGCCGGACACATGGACGTAGCCAGTAAAGGACCAGTGTGGTCCACTGACCGCAACCGCACTGACCGCACTGGACTCCGAGCTGGCCTGCTAATTTTTTGGGCCGGACCGTAGTGAAGTCTGACCCAAGACAGCCAATGAATGGTGCAAAAAAACAAGGGAGTCCCTTCAGCGTTTATCCTAGAAAACTGATGTGGGCTTTCAGTTTTCACACTTCCAGCAACATCTTTTTCATTTCCTCCCTGGTTCTCATTGATGTCTGGACTCTGGTCCACACAATCTCTTCAAAAACCTTCATCTCCTACTACTCGCCTCTGAGATCCACATCTAATTGGAGAAATCGATGCCACGGCTAGGAGGCAGGAGACAACTGAGTATCTAATTGGAGAGTGTTGCGAGAGAAATCGTCTTCTCTAGACCCTGATGGCCATCTCATTTGGTTCGTGAAGCTTGCACCTCTTGGGTCTGTGAATTTTGCTTTCTTTCTGTTTTCAAATTTCGTTTTCTCTTTTGGAAATATAAGGAGAAGATTTAGAGATGACATTGGGGAAGAAATAGAGGGATTGAATCGACTAAAATTGAGGAATAATTTAGTTGTAACAGAAAGAGAGTGTCTTGGGCAAGCAAGGAGCGTTCTTGAAGGAGTATTTTCGGACTTGAATGTGGGAAAAATGAAATGAAATGATGGGTGTTCAAATGGCATAGATGGGAATGGAATTTTTTTTTACTCACAAAAGAAGAAAATTGTGACAGATTATCTATATAAGAATCTCCTGAAATTGGTTTGGGGTGAAGATGTTTCAGGGAAGATGAAAGGAAATTTTCTAAAACAAAGTGTGAATTATTCTGAGAAGAAGAAGAATAGAGAATAAATGAATTTGGGGCAAGATGGTAGACACAAAGAGTTAAATTAGAGTTCCCTCGTTACTAAAGTTCAATATCAAAAATCAAATATGTTTGTCCCTTACAGTGTTGGCGAGAATAAAGATAAAATTGTTATTATAATAGTCACATTAGTTCCTTTCCCTGAGTTATAATGCTTCAACTTGGAAGGTTTTGTTGGTGCTTTGGGGTATTTGTTTGTTTCGGCGTAGTGTTCTTTTGTTTTGGGATTTTTTTTTTCTCTTTTTTTTGGGGGGAGGGGGGCTTGGGGCTTGTAGTCTTTCTTGAAACATTTTGACCGCACTGGGGTAAAATCCTGGCTACACCCATGGTCGGACACACATTTGCGGTACGGAATCACCTGCTTCTGCCAATGGATTGTCTTCTCTCAATCTTTATATTCTTGATTTCTGAATTCTCCTTTTTGTTTTCTTCCTTTTGATTTGCCAATTTGTTTAATTCACTGGACAAGATCTTGTCATCACAAACCAATCCCTGTCTCCTGAATGATATTTCCGATCTCAGCAAACCAGCCATCAAAATTTGCCTCCACTGTTTCTCTTAAAAAAACAAAAATGGATTTTATGGAAAAATGAAAATGGGTGGCAATTATGGAAACAAAAAAAAAAAAGAACAGCGATAATTTCAAAACAAATTTTCTTTTAAAACATAATCGATCTGGATGTTTAATTCAATATAAGAATTCACGATTAATTAATTGCCTAAAGAGAGTGCAGCCGAATATACCTTTGACAAGCAATTAATCCTACGAACAATTGGTAAGAACCGCTAACTCCCAACCTTTGGATCTTCTAGGGAATGCTTCCAAGTCTTGGATTGCACTGGCGAGTGGGTGCCGCTAGGAATTCTCCAAAGAACCCGACACAAGAGCCGAACCGTAGAGAATTAATTCTCTACAAGAATATTGTAGGGAGAGCGGCTTTTACCGGGATTGAGAAATAAGACCGCCCCCTTCCCCTATTTATAGGAAAACATCCAAGGCTCTTTCGTGTCTTGTAAGACCGGAGAGTTCTATTCGTAGTAGGTTTGTGCAAACCCTATAGTCCTTTTCAAGTAACTCTAATAACTTTCAGAAGCTTCCAGAGGGACCCAATCGGATTTACATAATTAGGCTCCCAATAATTAAATCCAGTTAAGCTGATCCAAACTGTCCGATTTAATTATTAATAATTCGTACACTCCACCAAAAATAAATTATTGTAACTCCTAATTATATAAATAATTACAGGAACTAAAATAATTAATTCCGCAATTAATTATCCTCTTGACTTATCAATCTAACAGTTGTCCCTGTCTTATGATCCGATAATTAATTAGGCATGCACATGACCGTATCACCTAGTTAATTATATACTTTGCTTAACTCTCACTCATCACTGCTATGATTTCTATTTAGCATGGTGCGTTAAATTCTAACCTTAGATTCCTGAAATCATACTTGCAGATGATTAATTTAAGCAGATCATTTAACTCTTTATTCAAGAGCAAACGGATTCCATTCTTTCACTCTCCTCCAGTTCCCAACATGCAGAGTATATTGACTAAATATTTATTTAGTCTCACTCATAGCATATCAAAGTTCCTTAAGATTTGCTCCATAACAGAATCTACCAGAGATAGATTCAGATTAACCTTATGACAGTCATGTGAAACTTTAATTCACTCACACGGTCATGCTTAGGAATTAAATTCACACAATAGTCCAGTCCAATATACTTATCCTGAAGTATATCAATGTTATTACTTACGACCTTAACCAGTCGCGACGATCAAGACAAATCGCCTACTCAATAGAGTTAAAGTAACAATAAATGAGCCTCGATAGAATAAAGTGTCAACCTTTATTCTCAGCTCAAGACTAACTTCTTTTCAGTTGAAATATAAGATGTATCTTCCGTACTTATCTAGAAGTACTCATCTCAATATTATCTCAAAGCAACCGATGACCCTTCTTTACCGCTCAAATATCGTAAATCTGCTTAGAGAACATACACATCACATTTATTCAATAAATAAATAATTATTTATTTATATTTCAGTTACTGTCCTAACACTTTATTGAGCACATATCTCAACAGACAATTGAGTTGGTCAATTGCCATATATAATTGTACAGTGATGTGCATGAGGGGAAAATGAAGATGGACCTTTTACCTTTATTATCTTGAGCAACCATATATAATTCTCTCTCTCTTTCCAACGCGCATGCACACTCTAGAATTTTCCTCTGGTTTTGGCTTTTTTCTCTTTTTATGTTACTTATGGGACGAGAATTTCCCTCTTTCCCAACGCAAAGTCACCACCCACCACAATACTGAGGTTTGACACAATTGAACCAGATCGCACTAATTCATTGTCTTTATTGGTGCGATATGTTCCCTAGTTTACTTTGTCGTCAAATACCAGAGATGATTTTGTTGGGACAGAGGGGTCTAAACTTCCAGATTCTTGAGCTCTTAACTTCAAATCTCTTGGTGACAACTGATTTAAGGGCTCAAAACTTGTTCAATTGGTGCTTTCTATATTTTCTAGACCAATATCATATCTGGAGCGGATACTGATGGCAGCATCAATAACTCCCTGACTGGGTTTGTTACCATTTATCGGAGTTACCATCTTTCGGTTTGCTTTTTAATTTTTTATCCTCCTATATTACCATTTACCGGAGTTGTTACCGATTTTCATGTTGTTTTTTTTTTATTTTCAAATGTTACAATTCTCGTCGCGTTATTTTCTTATGTTTTATTATTTTATTACCATTTGTTGGGTTTGTTACCATTTTCATCTTGATGTTATGAATTTTTTTGAAAGCCGTGGCGGCTACACTAAATTTTTAACTATTTTTTTATTGTTAATGTGATATTTTTTTGGGTGGTAACATTTATTTATTATTGGTAACACTGTTACTGTGTTTGTGGCATGACGTTGTCGGTAATTGACGGCGGTTACAAGTTGAAAGTGTTGTTGGCAGTACATAAACTAAAGTAATTTTTTATTGAAAAAATTTATACTTTAAGTAATTATTATTATTATTATAATTTATAAAAAATAGTAATAAAGAATTGAATTTTAATCAAAATTGGTTTAAGGTAGTTTTGAAATAGAAAAAAGTATTTTTGCAATTATTTTTAATCCAAAGATATTTTTTAAAATACTATTAAAAAGTGTGGTTTTTATGTAAAGAATGCCATCAAGCCACGTGAAAATTGAACAAAAGAATTGAGGACTTTTCGTGACCACACTCAACAACTTTATGTTATCAAATGGGCTTGCAAAGTCCTAATGGGCCTCTACCTTTCCACAGACCAAGCTCGGCCCATAGACCTTTTGTTCTTAATTGTAATCAAGTTGGGCTTGCAAAATCCCATAAGGCCTATACCCCTACATAGAAATAATACGATAATTTGGAAATTAGCCAATACACATTCATTGACCCTTGTAATTAAAAATATACTTATTTAATTTTTAATTGACAAATTATAAATGTTCAGTCATTTTATTTGGAAGAATACTGTCAGTGTAATAAATTACAATTGAGAGTATAATAAGTATTTTTACAATTTGTTTCCAATAACTACTCTCAAGACCAAAATAATTACAATTGAGAGTATTTTTCCAATTTATTACAAATGTAACAACTTACGTGCCAAAATCCCTATGATAATATCTTCCCATGTGCAAGAAAGTAACCATCAATATGGCTTTTATCCCAATCCAAATTCATATTTGTCCATGATGTAATAACTCAGCTGGCATAGCACCTTAGGGCAAACCTGAGTTTCGCGTTTGTAGTAGATAAGAAAAATGTTAGGAGATATATATATATATATATATATATATAATTATTATGAAAGCGGTACGAAGTACTGTAACTGTAGTTATTGCCGAAATGAGTTATTCAATATGAGATGAGTTATTTAATCGAGAAGAGCTGATTTGTCCAAATGAGTTGTTTGGACGAAATGAAATGAGTTGAGTTGTTTAGATGAGATGGGCAGAGTTGTCCAGGTGATTTGTTTAATGAGATGAGTTTGTTTATTTAAATGATGAGATAAGACGTGTTACTCAAATATATCATATCATCAATTGTTAACTTGTGTGAATATAAGTTGAGCTATTGTCTCCCATGTCAGCTATGTGAATCCACTTCTTCCTTCAAATCAAAAAATAGGAAAAAAATAAATAAATAAAGGAAATGATGAATTAAGCTCCATTCCGGAGCATAAAATTCCACAACCAAACTATTTAGATTGAATCTCATCTCGAAATAAAGTAAATACCTCACACGCTCCCCATGTTTGAATTATCTTTTAAAATAGCATTAGCGTCTTGTAAAACCTTGAATTGGCAGATAGGGATGTCATTAATACTAATTAGTTTGTCAATTATAGGATCACAGAGACATAATAAATTTTTGCAGTACTTACTCCATCCTCCATCATCAAATCAAAAACGGATATGTGGGTTCATGGTATCCAACTTATTTATTATTAAATTGAAGCATTTGAACACATATGTGTTTTTTATTGATCGATACACCTAGAGAGTACTAGAAAATTCTTCATGGAGACGTACGGGCAGCATGCAAAGTTTAGGGATCACTTGTCCTTAAAGCAAACGTCTTATATTGCATTGAAATCATTACATTTCCATGTACGAAAAAGGGTAGCACTAAAACTCATTAAGGAACAAGTTATTCTCTAAGCTCCTATTTAGACTTTTTCTCTCCAACAAAAATTCTTTTCGTTACCAGCATGAAGTTTAACATAATGTCTTGTGAGGGTTACTCACTTCACATTTTTTTTGCCAACGTAGCTAATTTACAATAAACACAATTCTTAATATGACATAATAGAGAACATTTATGTTAAAGGCACTTTATGGAGGGGACAATTATACACATCCACCTTATCTCGTGACGGTATAGTGTTCAACATATTGAATTACTTATATATCCTAGTAATTTGTTTCTAATTTATCACAATATATAAATAATTTAATGAGTGTGGACAATAAGTGGAGATGTGGTGTAGTGGATATTTAGTATTATCCTTATAGAGGTACCTTAACTAATATAAATATGTAAGGTGTATATCTATGTACCCAGATGGGATAGGAGGTGCCTTACTAACACCTCCGAAGGTGTTTCGATCAAATTGAAATGAGATTCCATGTCGTGGCTTTTAACCCAAATTAAAGTCATCATGATGAAGTTGTTATTATTATTTGTTATACAAGAGATATAGAAGAATGAAATGTGTGGTTTGAACTGGAGACTTTTTACTTGAAACTTGAGTACCTTTTAACCATTGTAATACAAATTCGATTGACAATGATAAAGTTATTTTGCCAACCAATTCTCTTTGAAAATTAAATTAAACTAAATACGTTAATGAAAATAAACTATTGTCGATGTATTTTCAAAAATAAATCTCATATTGTGTCAAACAAGTATTACAATAGTTAAATTATCACATTTCAAGCGGTAGGTCTTGAGTTCGAATAACATATATCTCCCTCTATATCCCTTGTATAAATAAATAAATAAATAAATAAATAAAAGGATTTGTTTTAAAAAAATATATATATATATATATAGTAACTCCACCGTGAAGTCCACCCATGACCCAATTTGATTTACGGCCAAGGCTTTCCGGGTCCCATCCGCACTGTAGCCAACTCGGATCCAGATGACGTGTACAGTCAAGATCTCTATCTGCATCTCGCACCCTTAGATTCCTGTCCCTTATTTATTTATTTTATTTACCATCCCTTCTTTTTCTCTCTGAATTCTATTCTATTTTCCATTTCTCGATTTCTTTGGTCTCCGATTCCTGTCACTCTCTATGTATCCGTCTGTCTGTATATAATAATTCAGCAGAAGAAGTTACAAACGTTCGTTTGAGGAAATCAAATCGATTGGCGATCCAATTAGATCTGAATTTTTGAAAACCAAATCATGTTTTAAAGCTCCGATTCTGACAGATCTTTTTCAAAATTTGAAAGTTTTTTGAATTAATTTCCCTTCTCGAGAAACCCTAAATCCGGAAGGAAATTGGTTTTCTTTTGTTAATTTTTGCTCGTTTGCGTCAAAATCGAGATCTTTTTTGTATAATACGGATTTAATTTAATTTCTTGATTTATACTATTATTGCTGTGTAATTAACATATGCTTTTGGGTGATTTGAATTTTGCCGGTGTACCGGAAGTATTTAAGGAAAATATGCCAGTATTTTTTGGAATGGAACGGGATTCTGAACAAGAAGTAGCTGTTGAAGTTGTCGATGTAGAGGAAGGTGAGATCTCAGATTCAGCCTCTGTAGAAGAAATTACCGAAGAGGTCTTTATTTCTAAGCAAGGGCAGCTGCCGCCGTCTCCTGACAAAATTAATGTTAATTCGACTACCAGTTCTTCGAATAATAGTAATGTTAACAACAATAATAATAAGAGTCAGAATAGTTCCGGTGGAACGGGAACTAGGGTTTGGACGATGAGAGATCTGTACAAGTATCAGATCACGTCAAGGAATTACTCGGGTTTGTATAATTTGGCTTGGGCTCAGGCGGTTAACAATAAGCCTCTGGATGAGGTTTTAGTCATGATGGAGGATAATTCTAATAATAACAGTAACAGTGATAATAATAATAACAGCAGCAACTCTATTTTAAAGCGAATGGAGACGGAGTGCGTGGAATCTGCTGGGATTGACAGTAAAACAGTGATTCATGTGGAAGACGAGGTTGAGAAGGAAGAAGGGGAATTGGAGGAGGGTGAGATTGATTTCTACTCTGAGGTAGTTCTCAAGAATATGGAGATTGACAATGAGCCTGGTTCAAAAGAGAATCTTGAGTTTAAGAAGGAGCAGTGTGATTTGATTAAGAAAGAGCTCGAGAGTCTGACTGCTGCTGCTGCTGCTGCAGAAAAGTAAGTTCACTGAAAAGAATGGGTAGTTGCGTTAAGTGATTATCAGTCTTGAAGCTAATGATTAATGTTATGTTATAACATTGTTGAATTTTTCTTTCTTCGCTCCGGGCAGATCATTTGATGGATTGTGTTCAAGATTGCAAAACTTGATGGACAGCTTGCAGGAATTTGCTTCAGAAAGTTTGATTGCTGAGAAAAATGCTCTTTTTGAACTGTTATTTGGGGCAATTCAGATTGTTTTTTCTGTAAGATATCTGACAGTTCATTAACGTCCCACATTCTACTTAGTTATTTCCCACATATCCTTAGAACCTTAATTCTTAGTTATTTCCCACATATCCTTAGAACCTTAATTATTTTTTCCCCAGATTTCAGTCTTGTAGTAATTCTGTAATTTTCTAGCTAAAGACTGAGCTTTTGGTTTTCCAGGTGTTTTGCTCCATGAATGGAAGTCAAAAAGAACAGAATAGGGGCATTTTGTCAAGGTTTTAGTAGTAAATATTTTGTTGCCTGATTGGGAACTTTTTAGTATATCCTTTTCTTCAAGTCACAGAAACCATATGATCCTTCTGAATTTTACAGGTTGCTCACGTATGTAACAAGTCCAAAGGTGTCTCTTTTTTCCTCTTTGCAGTTGAAAAAGGTAAAAGTTTCTTATTGTACAGAAATTGTAGGATTTTTAATAGTTGTTATAACTGACTATGGAGTATTATGTCTCAGATGGAGGTTCTCAGATCTTCCATGGATTTTTCAGCTGTTTCTTTGCACCTTGAAGATAGTGACAAGGATAAAGAGAGACGAGTCTGGGAAACGCCTGCTAGCACTGATTTTTATGCGTTGTCTAAAAATGCTAATAATGCCTCTGCTTGCTTGAAGGCAAGTGAAAAAGAGTCTGTGTCTACTGGATCATTGGGCTTGAATCAGCATAGGATTTCGGTAGAATGTACAAAACCCTTGGTTGGTAATGCTAAGCATAAAGGATTAGTGCTTCCCCTGCTAGACCTTCATAAAGATCATGACGCTGATAGTCTTCCGTCACCCACCCGAGAAACATCTCCACCTTTGCCCTTTGAGAAAGGATTTGTATTGGGACACGGGGTTGTCAAGCCAGAATGGCCTGTGCCCAGACGAACTCTTGAGAGAGTTTCTGTCCTGCATTCTAATCAAACTGATTCCGTGAAAGCTTTTTCCACCTATCAGCAGAAATTTGGTCGTAGTTCCATTTTTATGAGTGACAAGCTCCCTAGTCCAACTCCTTCAGAGGATGGTGATAGCGGTGGGGATGCTGATATTGGTGAGAGGTTTCCAGCTCTTCCATTCGTAACAATATTATTTCTACTAATTCCTCAACTTTCGGACAATCAACTAGTTCTTCTGTTGCCAGCATGGATATTCTCTCTGGACAAGGACATAGCAGCAGCACTAGAACCACTAACCGTATGATTTCTTGGCCAAAACCTGTGTTGAAATCTTCATCAGCAAAGAGTAGGGACCCTAGGCTTAGACAGATCGGAATTCTGATGGTACTGGGGATCTCAATAAATCCCCTTTACCCTTGGGAAGTACTGAGGTCAAAGTGGAGCCTTCTGGAACGATTAGTTCAAGGAAGCAGAAGACAGTTGATGAACCTGTTCTGCATGGTCCTGCATTGAAAAGGCAAAGAAATGATCTGCACTCTGTTAGTGGAATTGGTGGTTGGTTGGAGGACGTGGGAACAGTTGGAATGCCAGTAAAAAATGGAAGCTCTGGAGTTGATCTGAGAAAATCGGAAGATACCAGTTCCAGCAGTATTGCCACTAGCGTAAATGGCAGTGGAAATGAGAAGTTCCAAGTTGCAGGTCCTTATGCTACCTTACCAGTGACAAATCCATCTAGAAGTGTCCCGTTGACAGTTTCATCTACAGGTCTCTCTGCAGCAGCTCTGTCTGTTGCCTTCCAAGCAACGGCTCCATCCACAAGCCTCCCAGCAACAGTTCCATTCACAAGCCTGCCGGCAACGGGTCCATCCCCAAGCCCACCGGTAACATATCCCGCTGCCACATCTTCCCTCCATTCTCTATTGAAAGATATAGGTGGGAACCCGTCTAATGGATGAACTTACTTAAGATGGAACAGTTCAAATCTATTGATTCTACCATAAGTATGACATCGTCCCTGAACTCAAATTCTATTCTGGGAGCAGTTCCATCAATTAATGTAACTCCATCCAAGACCCCAGTACCTGGACAGACATCAGCAGGATTACTTACAACCCCTCCTCAAGCGGTTTCTATGGTTGGCATTTATACACATTTTATATTCTCCATGAACTCTTAATTTTTTTCGTACCTTCTGGTTTTTTCTTGTATATATTTTATTCGACTGCATGGCTGTTTCTCTTCTGTTTAATTGTTCCTTCCCAGGGATTTCTGGAGGTATTGAAACATCTAGTATTTAGTCAAGAAAATATTAAGTTAAACGTGGCAATATAACTTGCTCAGCATGTTATGCCTTCTATGCGTTATAGACGTATAGTTACTTGAAACAAAAGCAAACATTCTTGTTTGTCAATAAAATATTTGTTTGTCATCTGCACTTTGTTCTACAAATGTTCATGTTGGTTGCTATTTATGTCGTATGCAGGACGAGTCTGCAAAAGTTCGCATGAAACCTCGTGACCCGCGTCGTGTTCTTCATAACAATACTTCTCAAAAGGTTGGAACTATGGGGTCTGAACAACCCCAAATCAATCCCTCAGTCAGTCAGGGAATGATGAGCAGCCTGGGTGCTCAAAAACAGGATGATCAGCTGGATAAGAAGCCGGTGTCATCTAATTCGATTGCTGCACCTGATATTACACGGCAATTTACTAAGAATTTGAAAAACATTGCAGACATCTTGTCTGCATCTCAATCATCTACATCTCCACCAATAGTACCTCAGTCTCCGTTACAACCTGCACAACTTTATCAAGGTAAAACAGAGGCCAACACTGTGGTTTCTGAGTCTGGCAGTCTCAGAAGTGGGATTGGCTTAGCTTCAACAGAAATGACAGCAGCCCTATCTCGACCACTGAATGCATGGGGGGATGTTGAGCATCTGTTTGAGGGATTCGATGACCAGCAAAAAGCAGCGATACAAAGAGAGAGGTCTCGGAGGATTGAGGAACAGAAGAAAATGTTTGATGCTCGCAAGCTCTGTCTCGTCCTGGATCTGGATCATACTCTTTTAAATTCTGCCAAGGTAGGGAAATTCTTGAGCAGATACTATATTTTATTGAAGACCTGAGAACTGCATGTTGCTATCTTGGTTTTTTGTAAACAATTTTCTCGAAATTTGTTTCCTTTTCAGTTTCTTGAAGTAGATCCTGTGCATGATGAATTGTTGAGAAAAAAAGAGAAGCAAGATTGTGAAAAGCCTTACAGGCATCTCTTTCGCTTTCCTCATATGGGAATGTGGACCAAACTGCGGCCTGGTATATGGAATTTCTTGGAGAAGGTGATAAAAATATTTTCTGTATTTTGATTCGCATCACTATTGTTCCCTTGAATGTTTGCCTGAACGCTGAAGCTACTGCTCTGGCCATTTTAGGCTAGTAAGCTATACGAGCTGCATCTGTACACAATGGGGAATAAGTATTATGCTACAGAGATGGCAAAACTGCTTGATCCAAAAGGAGAGTTATTTGCTGGACGAGTAATCTCCTGTGGCGATGACGGGGATTCTTTTGATAGTGAGGACAGGGCTCCCAAGAGCAAAGACTTGGAAGGCGTCTTGGGTATGGAGTCTGCTGTCGTCATCATAGATGATTCTGTGCGAGTCTGGCCACACAACAAACTGAACTTGATAGCTGTTGAACGGTAAAGATTGGCGTTACCGAGAAATATGTTGCTCCTTAGGGTTTAGCATTTGATGTATGCACTTGCTGCTCAGATTCTTATGGTGGAAAAATTTTTCCTCCTTCTTCAGGTACATTTATTTTCCATGTAGTAGGCGGCAATTTGGGCTGCCAGGCCCTTCTCTTCTTGAGATTGATCATGATGAGAGACCAGAAGAGGGGACTTTGGCCTCTTCTCTTTCGGTGAGATGATGGTTTAGCTGTCTTGGCAAGTTTTTGTGATTGATTATAAAAACTATTGTTAACTTGGTCAAAATGATAGGGTTCTGATTATAGTTTTTATGTTGTTAAAAATAGGTTATTGAGAGAATGCACAGAGCCTTTTTTGCACATGAGTCGTTGGATGAAGCTGATGTTAGAAACATCTTAGCTTCTGAACAACAAAAGATTCTGGCTGGTTGCCGTATTGTCTTCAGTAGAGTATTTCCAGTCGGAGAAACAAATCCTCACATGCATCCGCTGTGGCAGACAGCTGAGCAATTTGGCGCTGTGTGCACTAATCAGATAGACGAGCAGGTCACCCATGTAGTTGCCAATTCTCTTGGCACAGATAAGGTACTTGTTCGTTGGTTGGACAAACTCACACGTGATTTACGAACTCATCTGGCAGTGTTTTCCCTGGTCAATCACGAGCTTTTTTCTGGTTACTCGTGTGTTCCCTGGTCAATCACAAGCTTTTTTCTGGTAACTCGTGTTGCAATGCCATACTGACGTTAGGTTCTTCCGAACAGGTGAATTGGGCCCTTTTGACTGGAAGATTTGTTGTGCATCCTGGCTGGTAAGAATTTGCCATATTTGGTGACAATTCCTATTAACTCATTTGACCCTTTTTTTGGGGGGTTAATAAATAATATGTGCAGGGTGGAAGCATCAGCATTGCTTTATCGGAGAGCAAATGAGCAAGATTTTGCCATTAAACCACCACCTCCACCACCACAATAAATTATCACCATCTGGTAAAAATGGCAGACACTAATCTTAAAACGCGCTCTGTGCAACACTTTGTACCCAAGTTTTTGACACATCGATGAACCAACCCTCTTGACTAGCGGAACCCTTTGGTTAACACTGTCGGGGTGAAAACGTGCTTGCCTTCTAGGCCAAATCGGGGTTCTTTATGAAAAAGTTAAGGAGAAAACCGGATTGAGAAATGCAGACATCAGAGAAATGAAAAACTAAACTAACTATATTGGAAATGATTAATTGTTAAGAAGATTCTGGTGGGGCCTAATTGTCAAATAAAGGAGAAACATGAAATTGTCATTGTCAAGGGGAAGATGAATAACGAACAAAGCATCGGAGAAGACGAGGATTATGCAATGTGTTGTAATATTTGTTTCGTCCACGTCGAGATTTCTTCTTTTTATTTTTTGTTAAAATTGTCTTGATTTTGTAATTTTTCCCAAATGGAAGTTGCCATCAATCGAATGAGGAGCTGATGGATACCGGTTGCTGATTGTTGGGAGCTCAAATTTTGCTAACTACTTTTAACTCTAATTGCCTGAGGCTTAAGGTACATGTGCGGCCTTGTGGAACTTGAAAAATTCATGCATAGGATACAAGAATAAAAAACCAAAATATTAAAAAAAAAAAAAAAGTGACATTTAAGTATGGCTTGGACTTGAGATCTCTCGTCCGGACGATAGGCAATTACTGTGGCACGATTTAAACCATTTTCAAATAACTAATACAACATTTAATTCCTGTAGAATATAAACTGCGAGGGTACTTATTTTGGATGTCTGAAAACTGACGCCTACAAATCTGCAATTGCTATTAATACAGAAAATCCAAGAGGCAGAACGTACTTTTTCAAAAGGGAAGCTCTAGTCCACATGGAAGAAGAGATTGGAATGAATGACCATATTTGGTACAAAAATAGCAGTCCTATAGGAAGGAGGCGACAGGGATTTCCATTTCCCTCCTGGTACGTGTTTTGGGTAAATTATGGTAAAGGTCCCTAACTTCTTATATTCATTTGCACTTTCATCGTTAATCTTCAAATCTTGAGTAGGAGACTCTAACTTTTGGAAAATTGGCTTTGTACATCCAAATGAACAAATTTTATCTCTATGTTGCAACTAATTAAATGAGATGATGTTATAATTGAAATTAAAATTTTAAATTCATATCACGTTAAATTTTGTGTAATTTTTTTTAAAAAAATGAAAGAGGTTTCATTGTCATAAATAAGGAACAAGCGACGCGACTTTTTTTTTTTTTTTTGGTATACTTTTCATTTTTCTGTATTTCCAAGTGAAGTAAACTTAAAATTTAATTTCAATTATTATAATATAATTCTATTTAATTGGTTTTCGAAAGGGCCTCAATAGTTAAATAATAAAATTCATCCATTTAGATGAACGGTATTAATTTCTCAAAGACAGGGAGTCGCTTGGTCTAGATTTGAAGGTTGTAGATGAAACTGCAAATGAATACAAAGGTTGATAACCTTTATTGCAATTTACCCATATTTTTCTTTACCCGGACAGAGTGGGGACAAGCTAATTTAATATTCATTATGTTTTAAATCAAAATTGTATTTCATATAGGAAGCAAGCAAACACATCGATTGTTTTCATTATGGAGACATCTCGTATCTGTGAACAGTGGAGGAGGGACATGGGGTCCTTTGGGGGCATTGGACCCAGTGGACTTGATAATTTTTATTTTTTTAATCTTTTAAAAGTCAGCTATTGAATTTACTTACCAAGTGCACAGTGCATATTCCATTCTGTCGACCCACAAAACTAACTAAAAAAGTAAAAACATATATAATACTCTTACCAAAACCCAAGTTCCAATCCCAGCCTTGCTCAGTATTACCCAACTGATTTTTTAGAGACATATTTAATGGTACTTAACGATCAACCAGAGACTTATATTCTTGATGTGCTCTCTTGCAAAGAGTTTGGAGAATTATAGGGTATCAGTGATCTTGTATAGAAGTTGGTTGCAACAAAAAAAAAAAAAAGAGTATATACATTACTTTACAAGCTTGTAATTTTGGTATTAATTCTTTCAGTTGCCACTGTTAGTGTTGAAAGAGTATTTTCTGTTATGAACATTGTGAGAAGTCAATTGTGCAATCGAATAGGAAATCGGTGGATGAATAATAGTTCAGTTGTTTACATTGAAAATGTTATATTTGACAAAGTTGAAAATGATGTAATTATACGGCGTTATCAAAATATGAAAACTCATAGAGAACAATTGTAAAAACTTGGTGATAATTTAGTATAATTGTATATTGTATTTCAGCAAATTCTTTTGGTAGTTAACATGTGACCACCATTAGATTTAGTTCTTGGCTCCGTCACTGTCTGTGAAATCTCTCTCCACTAGTTTTATAGATTTAAAGTAATATTTATATACGAATATTTTTTTTTGTGGGGGGGGAACACGTTATGTACACTAAGTGTCTCCACATTATTACTCACAAGTAAATACATAGTAAATGCCATAAAAATATAAAGAATTAAATAAATGGAGAAAGTAATCCTTATCACGCTTCGCGACACTCGTTACCCCTTAGCGGTATGGGGCAATATATATAAAATATTAGCTCTATCTCATGGAGATAGCCTTTTTATTCTATTTGCACGGAAATTAAGAAAAATTTATTTGATAGTATATAGGAAAAGTAAATTTAAGATAATTTTTCCTATTATATTATACTTGTTCATTTATTAACTAGTCCATTTTAATATTTACATTTTGGTGATGACAATGCATATATTAAATTAGGGTATACAAGAAAATTATATTTCAATTACATTTTCAAAAGGAAAATGGTCCAACATTTTGGGACAAACTGAACAGGCACACTTAACTGCCTTTATAGGATTGGGGGAAGTAAATGTAGATTGGAATTTGAAACTAACAAGAATAAGGCCTTGATTACAAGAAGTTACATAATACTGTGTTTATTCAATTCTCAATATATCTAACCTGAGAGGTCTTAGCTTTGATTATCCTGTATTGATAGTTTATTCTACTTATTCTATATTTATTTCTTTGCACTAAACTTCAATAGGATATATATCTATAAATATTTATACTTTCAAAAAAATCTATATCTTAAAGCGGACGTTGTTCCGAATATTATCTATTTTCTTTGTCACAAATAATCAACCCACATTGTCGTAGTTCTTTAATGGCTAATGAAATGAACTGCCAAAGCTTTTATTATTAAATTATTAAAAGAAAACTCTTCTGCCTCTAAATTTTCTTTGAGTTGCATGTAGAATCCAAAACTTTGAATTTGATAAATAAAGCCACACGCATCCAAAAAATATGGATGCATCGGAGTCAAAATTTTCATGTACATTTAACATTTGCTAATGGGACCAAATAAACAAATATATGCCTACTTTGAAACGAAATTTCAGAAAATTTCGCTCTTAGCCATTTATAAAATTATTACAACAAGTTATATTATTATCAAAGAAAAACGAGATATGTCTTGCAGACATTAGAGCAAGTACCAATCGCGTGAATAGACGCTTGGTAGACTTAAAACGGTGTTAATAGCTACATTACATATTAAAGATGGAATTTTCTGAGGGTGGGCGTTCAGGAACCATAATAGGAGCATCCACCTTCATTTTCAGACAATTGAACTCCAAAGCTAAAATTGGCTTTGACAGCATAACCGATATGCTAAGGTTTCTTTTATCTTCTCCAGACTCGATTTGATCAGAATTTTCTTCTATAGATGATATTCTTCCACCCATATCAGACGCAGATGGCCTCGAGATTTTTACCGGTCGAACTGCTCGCACCCTGTACAAAGTACTGATACCTTTGTAAGTGGCACTAGAAAATCAAAGGCTACTCCATTTCACACTCTTCAAAGGATGCAACTTATATAAGGAGACTATTGTGCACAAGTTTAATGCACGAGGGAGCTTTGAATTATCGACTACTTATAAGCACATCTGAGAGAAAAGAATCATCTATATGATGGAAATAATAAACCGTAGCCATACCTGCATTCAATCTGACAAGAGTACTTGAGAAGGTGTGGGTTATACTCTGTTCGACCACTGTAATTATAAAGCAAGAGCATTTTCTTAATTCCTTGACAGAGGTAAGGAATAAAAAACTCACATAGAGAAATGTGAAAGAAAGAAAGAACTTCACCTAAAGATCGGAAGTGAGATCTTAATTATTGGAGCCTTCCATTTTTTGGAATCAGATTGAGTTACTGTCGTTCCGCAGATAGCATAAGATCTGTCCCAGAAAACAAAAGAAGAAAAAACAATTAGAAGAACATATGATTGATAGGCCAATATCACCAAAGGTATTAGTTAAAGAAATCAATGACAAAAAACCCGAAAACAGACAGTAATCTGGTCAATCAACACAAATATAATCATAGAAGCATTACTTTAGCGTAATAACCATTAGTACCAAGGTTTATACTGCAGATATCCTGTGTTGTCTGACCATTGCCTTCACTCACACATATGTCCATGCTACTTTTTGCACTTTTGGGAGTATCAGACATTCCAATCATGCTCAGGAAGCTACCAAATCTTCTACTCTTGTTTCTGTTAGGAAGTGCTGTAATTTTCTAGTTTAACAGAACGGTATTTGTTAGTTTAACAGACACATGCATGAGTAAAAATTAATCATGTAATGAATTCACAATGAAGACTAGTGGCGGTGCGCTGAGAACTGGCGTTGTATAAGAGAATTTAGCTAGTATGCAACAAAGGTTAAGCACAATCCAATTCTTTTAATTAATTATGTCACCAGATTAAAAATGACTTCGATTTGTAATTACTACAGATAGAAGTACATGGATTGAGACTCACCTTTGAAAACTTGGCAACTTGACTTGGAAGTCCAACATCCTGCAACAATATGTATGCAACAGATAATGTGGAACAATATGTCAATTATTTATTTAAAAGATAAAAGAAAAGCCCGGTAACTCATTTCAGCTGTCAACAAGAATGCATTAAATATGCCACCTTTCTACCATGGGCACAGGCTTCATCACTGTTTACTAGCACTCTTGCAGCCCATCTGTTGGCAAAAGAAATCAGAAGTCTATTTGTCAATGTAAACTCTTCCGTAACTCTAAAGTAGCCAATCATAAGCCTTTACTTCGTTTCAAGATCCTAGAACGAGTAATTGGCATTGGAATAGCAGCCATCAACTGATGTTCTGCTATCGTAATAGTTTCATCATTGTGATCCATGTTGCTTTAGTATTGGTATAACTGCATCTCCAATAATTAAAGCCAAGATTGCTTAAAACCATGAATAACCAAAATTATAGATGGAAACTTGTTTCCTTCTCCAAAACCTCATCCAAATAGAAAAAATTAAGTGAAACTACATGAAAATGCTTGGTAACTTGCTACCAACTATGAAATCAGACACAGAATAGCCATCAACATTGTCCAGGCATCCAAATTATTTATCCATGCCAATGGATTGTAAAGGTTTTAGATATGCTAAAGAAAATACAAGTTTTTAATGACTTATATACCACTTATTCACGTGCAGGGCGTGCACTAGCATGTGAAACTATGAACTACTAAAATAATCCTTCGATAGTATGTTAACACGAGTAAGAAATGTTTGGCAGAAAACTTACGCACAGGAAGTAGGAGGATTCCATACAATTCCGGCTATTACCACAAGCTGCAAAGCATATGGTCATTACAAAATGAAATTAATGCTAGTTGACAATAAAATAAAACTGGAAGGCAGTATTTCATCTTTTTAATAGTAATAATTAGAAATGCATATTCGCATGCATCACGTGTTTATAAGAAATAATGTAATAACTAGAATGAAAAGAATATGAGCAAAAAGGCAACCTCATCGAAAATTCCAGCCGGACTGTCCTCATAATTAGCAAGAAAGAACCCACCAAGAGTGTATCTGAAGTATGCAAAGTACCAACTTGTGTTATTAAAACAGAATTAACAATTTGAAAGTTTATATATGACCAATATTATAATGATATCAACTGCAATAACAACATAAGTACCCAAATGCTTCCACTAATCTGAAATCCTTTGGTATGAAAGCTCGAGCTGTCTCTGATTTGACAAGGTGAAGCTGGTACAAGGCACTGAAACATTATACCGGTTTCTTGAAAAACATGCTAGTATTTCTTCTCCCCTCTGGAGAGAAAGACGGCTCATATAAAATCAAAAAGAATGCTTTATACAAAGAATGGTAAGATACTAGAATGGTAAGATACTCGCCTCCCTTTAAATATCCATGGAGCCTTCCCATATCCTGATGGAGAATTTGTTTCTTTAACTTCCATGGTCTCAGGCAGCTCTAGATCCAAAGGTTTGTCTACCAAGGTAACAACTTATGGTCGAACTTTAAAATTCAACAACCATACTGGATTAGACATAGATATCTAACACTATCTTTTCTATCTTCTTTCAGCAGGCACCAAATGGTTTCAGTATACTTAAAAATCACAAAGATCGGTAGTAATAGTGCACATATAGAGCAGCAGGTTACGGGATAGGCACTCTAACTCCATCTTTTCTATCTTCTTTCAGCAGGAGCCAAATGATTTGATTATACTTAACAACCTCAAAGCTCAGTTGTAATAGTGCACAGAGAGAGCAGCAGTTTACGGGATAGGAACACGAATCCATTTTAATCATAGAATTCATACTTAAAAAGAAAAGATAAGAAAAGAAAGTACAATGCACATAGCACAAACTATATTATCGCGCAACATGCAACCAATTTCATGCAACTTGCAATAGAATTACTGAAATTTTATATTACATAAAACTAAGGAACAGTTATCAGCCAACAGCACAGAAAACCACTTATAATCCGTATGTTTCCAGTCCAAGGTTTGAGAATCTCATGCAAGTTGCACAAGTTGGAATTAATTTTTAACATATCCGAATACATAAAATTTAAACTGTCTCATCTACAAGATCTTCTATGCAAATACCACTCACTTTCCGAGGTCAAATGACACAAATACCCGGATGAAAGTAAAAAAGGAAACAGAGTTCGGCATGCTTAGCCCAACAAATTCTGTTCATCCTTATTTCTTATGCTAGAATGCAATATTGGTCTCTCACTTCCCATTCTTGATTAATTAGTCTAAAATTCCCCATTGTTGAGTGGTATCTGCATATATGCAGTTTATGCTCACCATTACAAGGAATCTCCCAACCATATTTTCAAGCAAGGTTGTGGAAATAGGTAAGACTTACAAGATTTTTCTGAATTTTACCAGCAAAGGGTGAAGTGATTTTTGGTGCTTGGTGTTATTCATACTCACCAAGATATCTCTATTTTCTTTCTTTCTTTCTTTTCTTTTCTTTTCTTTTCTTTTCTTTTTTTTTTAAATTAAATTAAACAACCCTAAAACTTCAATATCACCAATCTAAGCATAAACCATTTTTTAGGCATATCAAGAAATAGAAAGATAGTAACTATATAAAAATGAGAATGATAAGAACTAATATCAGAATTGTATAGAAGCAGCACGTGCATGAACAGAAAAAAAATTGAAATTAAAAATAGAAATTCGCACATTAAACTTAAATTTTCTTGATTTAATAGTTCATGCTAGAAGATAGAAAACCATATCCAAGATCAAGAGCAAGAAGAGAAGAATACAATCAACTAATTCCAGAAGAGCTCAACTTACAGAAGAAAGATTGAAACTTGGGAGCTCAATTTGCAGAGTTATTGTCAAAAACCCAGCAAGAAATCGTCCAGAATATAAGTGAGAAGTGTGTAAAATTTGTAGTGGAAATGAGCACATGAAGCTAAAGGGCCAGATGAGTTTTTCTTTTTCTTGGTTGCGAGAAAAAATAGACCGACACGAGAAAATAAGCTAAAGGCTGTTGACAGGCGTGACATCATTGGCAAAGTGAAAGTGGATAAACCATAAACTAAAAAGGCTAGAGTTTAGTACTTGGGAAAGTACTGCTTTCTTTGTCCCCACTCTCAAATCTTAATCCCATGATCTTTCATTCTTTATCTTCCACCAATGAATCCACAAAACCATCTACTGTTTTATCCTCCTATCCCGCGTTCCCTGATTTGGTTCATCCACTGTAAAAATTTTGACACTAAATACCATTTACATGATATACTTACTCAATAAAGTACTTCACTCTTTATGGGTTAAGTCCAACTGACGTGACAGCTCATCTCTAGTGGAGTAAATTACTTGAAAAAATAAAAATAATCCGTCATACATTGGGAGAGCATTTTCACATAAATTATGTCACTATTTTTGCTTATGAATGAACCTGTCTATGCCATGCTGGCAAAGGAATTAGGAAGTTTCCTCTCGTTGCAGTTCATTAGCTGCAACGTGTCTGTTCATGATCCCATTTGCTTTTCGTTTTTTTAACATTTGTTTACATACTATTTATTTTATTTTTTTAGTGCCCACTAAACCAGATTACTTCAAGATCTGGTTACAATGAAATAATTATTAAAATCAACACAATAATTGCATTGCGGCGATTAGAATCTGGTGCATGCATTTCTTGCCTTCAGATTCCAGAATATATTATCACAAACATTCCACTTTTGACTACTTTTTGTGTAATCTTTAGAATATCATTGGTTGCTATCTAATTTTGAAACCCAATCTCCACTCGCTCTTGTAAATTACTACTGAAAAGAATGAAAAAGGCAAAAGAAAAACAACTGCAGTTTCTTTGTGTGATACCTTCAGAAAAATACATGAGAAAAGTGAATCTGGAGTCTTTTAACTAATCACCAGCTTCACCAGTAACCACTGCAGGAACACTTGCCAGATTTGAAGTGATGGAATCTATTGGAATCTCTAACAACGATTTCGCGCCCTGTAACCATAGATACATGTTTTCCAAAATCATGGATACATGTTTTCCAAAATCATGGCAATCTCTGCAAGCGCGAAGATTCTTGAAAACCACAACGGGAGTATTGGTTGGTGTCGAAATGAGGCCGAATGCAATTGCCAGCCTCTCACTGTGGATAAGGAGCTGATCTTTTCGCTCTGACGATATATTTGATGTATCCTCTTCGGATAATAAAAATGCATTTTGGTTGACAGAATCGGAGAAATTTAGTTCCTGCAGTTTTGAGTAGATCTCTTCTGTTTGAGGATGGTGTCTATCACCAACTATAAAACGGTGAACTCTGCCTTTAACTGTAATCCAGCTGCAACCTATCTCCTTCTTTAAGTTTCTTTCAGTCATCATCCTTCTCACACTAGCAGCTTCGTCCCACCGTCCGGACAAAGTGTGCAAATTGAACATGAGGATATAAGCAGCATTGTCTTCAGGGTCCAGCTGAAGAAGCCTTTCAGCAGCGATTTTCCCAAGCTCAAAATTCTGGTGCATCGTGCATCCACCCAATAAGCTTTTCCAACTCATTGCATCAGGCTCAAATGGCATTGTATGTATCAAATTAAGTGCCTCTTTCAATAGACCAGCTCGAGCATATGCATCAATCATGCAATCATAATGGTCGATAGTTGGTTCCACACCATGCTTGCTTTTCATTGATTCTAGATACTGCTCGGCTTCTGTAATCATACCAGTATGGCTACAAGCAGTTAAAACTGCTACAAATGTGACTGCATTTGGCTTCACTCCAGAAGCTTGCATCCTTTTGAGGAGATTTAGGGCTTCAGAAGCACTGCCATGGTAAGCATAACCGGCAATCATAGCCGTCCAGGCCACTGTAACTGGTTTGTCCATCGGTTAAAATACTTGATAAGCAAGATCTAATCTCCCACATTTAGCATATATGGTAATCATGCAACTCTCCCTGTAAAGATGGGAAACCAGGCCTCTTTTTATAGCGTCTCCATGTGACTAAGTACCCAAACTCAAGTCTGCAAACGCTGAACACACTTGGAAAATGGTAGTGTACATGAATTCATTCAGAGCAATGCCTTCACTTCTTAAAGACTTGAAGACTTTAACACATTTCTCAAATTCACCAATTTGAGTATAACCACATAATAGAGCACTCCATGAAACATCATTTGGATCAGTCATCTGCTCAAATGCTCGTTTAGCGGAGTCCAAATTTCCGCATTTGGCATAAAAATCTACAAGAGGAGTACCTACTGAGACCTCACTTTCCAGCCCAAGTTTAGAAATCAAACCATGGACCTGACCTCCCACCTTCCACTCCTCCAATGAAGCACAAGCTTTTGGAGTAGTTGAAAATACAAACGCATCCAATTCAATGCCTTCCTTTACCATCCCACAAAAGAATCTCAAGGCATCCTCTGTCCTATCAGCTTGAGTATAACCCACCATCATCGATGTCCAGGCTATGGCATTTTTTTCACGCATCAAATCAAAAATCCGCTCAGCATTTTCCAAGCACCCGCATTTCATGTACATACTACATATGGCTGTGTCCATAGACACATTGTCAGCAAACCCTGCCTTATTCACCTGACAATGCACCTGCTTCCCAAGCTCTAAACATGAAGAATCAGAAAAAGACTTCAATAGGCTGATATAGATAGAAGGGTTGGCCTTAACATTTAACTCCTGCATTTGCAAGTACAAAGCCAATGCATTCTCTAGCAGTCCCTCGTCTGCATAAGCAGATAAAATTATCACCCACGAACCCAAAGTTCTTTCGCGCATTTCATCAAACATTTCCCGAGCGTACAAAAGACTCCCACATTCACAGTACATTCCAAGGACATGATTTTCAAGGAAGACAGGTGGGTTCTCCTCCATTCTTATCATCCGCTCATGAACTAATTTTCCATAACGCAAGTCTCTTTTACTTGCACAACTTTCAAGTAAATGCTTGTACGCTTGAGGTGTGACAGGAATATTACAATGATCCATTTCTTGTACGAACTCATGGGCTTCTCTGAGTTTCCCCTGCTTGGAAAGGGAAATTAAATGAACATTTTTCCCTTGATGAGTTTCGGGTGGGGTTTTGAGCGAGGTTTCATTGGGTTTGTTCCTGAGGGATACCCATGAAGGAATTTCGGCATAATTCGCTGTTCTTATATTTGACAATTTGTCAGGAAGGAGTGATGCTTGTGGTTGTGGAATTGCTGCATGGAATAAATGGAGGATCGCCATTGATCAAGCGCATTTAGTCCTTGACAACTTCAAAGGTTTGATCAAAGAAGCCTCACAAGTCATAATATTATCTGTACGCAACATTAAATAGTCAAATGGAGTTAAATAGTAGCCCAGTTTACCAGTTCACTAGCATTTGAATAGATTCTTCTTTTTGCAGCTTCTTTCTCAGTAAAAATGGTGGAAAGATTCTTCTTCACAGGCCAAAACAATTTTCAGCAGCCAACTGAACCCGACTCGATCATTCTCCTCTCCGGGCCGCCTTCCTCGTAATTACATATTTACATAGCGAATTTTTCCCCTTTTTACCAACTGAGAATTCCGCATTGAATCAACGCAAAGTAAATTTTCTTTTACATTTTATGCAGTGGCAAGACCTCACTACTTTTACAATACGCAATCAACTCTGTCCTAGAGAAGAATGGATCGGTAGTGATCATCTGCAACCGGCGGAGATTAGAAACCAATCCCCCTTTCCTCTCTCAGGTGCCCAAAATCCACTTTTTTTGGAAGCTTTTCTATTTTATCTACTATGTCCCAATTGAGCTATCTCAACCCTGTAATTTCAGGGCATTGATCCATCTTCTGAAGTCTTTCAACACATTCAGATGAAGTAAGAAAAATCTTCTTGTTGTATGCAGTTATGATTTTTGTGTCAATACCATGTCATAGTTAGAACATTTTCGTTCTTTTAAGGTATGTTGAGGATGTGGAAGGGATCAAGAACTACTTTGCTGCATTTCACATGCTCGATACATTTCCTGTTTCTGTGATTATCGATAATTTTGCAGATTTCTTTGATGCAAGGTAACTTTTTCTGGCCAAAGTTTGGATTTTGTTCTTATGATCTTAAAATTTTTGAGTCTATGATACTGTGACTATTGAATATATATCTTAAAACGGCTCTTATTAACTTCTTGAAAGGAATTGCCAAGAGAGATACAAGAATCCTCGAGGGAGAGAGTTGGCTATGGTCCGAACATTGGCTCTTTGTCAAAATGCCATTAATCATGCCAAGTGAGCAAATTACTACATGCAGTATGCAATGCTGTAGCAAATTCTTTGTAGTACTGTTATTCGATTTTTAACTTGAAGGTTTTGCATTACAGAGCAAGGCGTCCGAGTAATCTTTTATTATCAGATACGCACCAAGGTGACACCCCAAGGCTGCTCTACATTTACAAGAGATGGGTCTCCTGCATTTACACTATCAGAGGTGAGACTCATGGTGGAAAAACAGCTTATCTTTCTTGGTTAACTTTTCGTGGTGATTGTGTAACTTTTCCCTTTTCTTTGTATTCCCTTCTGAGTACAGAAGGTGATGGTCCTGGATCGTTTCTTCTAACTAGGATTTACCCAGATATTACAAGTGGAACGAGAAAGAGAGCCGCCAAGTACTCCATAGCACTTCAGTACTTGGTGCTGGAGGGTATTACTAAAGAAGATGAACCCGGAACTTTTATGGTCACTTGTTCTCTGTTTGAGATATTTGTTAATGAATAAAGTACTGTTGACTCATGACTCTGTTTGCCACTCTTGTTTGTAGACATGTATGGCCAAAGTTTTTTTGTAGATTCTTTTCTTGTCTATTGACTTATACCTTGACAATCATTCAAAGAATTGGGGTCTTTTTGAGAGAGAGAGAGAGAGAGAGAGAGAGAGGAATGAACCATGATTGAAAATGCATGGTTATGATTAAGCAAGACAAAGTCCTGTGGGGGAGAATCATAAACGTTAACCAGCTAAGGTACCCCGACTACCAGCACACTCCTTTTTGGAAGAGCATGCCAATTTTTTGGTCCAAATGCAGGAAGACTAGTACAAGATTACTTTTCATGCTCCCAAAAAGCACAGCATTACCACTCATTCACAATTGCTTACATCTCACATATTTCGATATAGACAAACTTTAATTAAACCTTGGCAACTTTCATTATCATATGTATCCATGCATTGTTTTAAATCTTGTCAAGAAAAGCTAAAAGAGTGCGTTACAAGAAGGAAAACGAGATTTCCAGTCTCACAAAGAGGAAATTTACTTGAAGTTAATGTTAACAAGCTTGTGATTCCAGAAAAGGCTCTCTAGAGAAAAAAAAAAAAAAAATCTAAAACCACATTAATGTCACCCTCACAACTCTGATCAACATTCTTCTGTAGGATTCTAATGACCTAGCTCAAAAACTGGCAAATCTAGAAACTAACATGATGAGAAATCCCAGTCCGTCAAAAACAGTACACAGTGTACCTTTGGTTTGTGATATATTTTGCACGAGCCAACTCCATTCAAATTTGATGACACAGACATCTTCCTTATCAATGGAGTTGCCACCAAAATATACTTGATTTCAATGGGTTGAAGAATGTGAGAGTAACCAAAATCTTCGTTCAAAAACTATTTAACTGAGTGAGCATAGACACAAGTTCATCACTAGAAGGGCGGTCAGCAGGCGAGTCGGATAGGCATACAACGGCAATCCTAACAGCCATTAACATTTCTTCTTCTTCAATCTCCTCCCCTAGGATACTCTTGTCCAGTGCTTCAGATGCCTCCTCTGCTTGCTGCAGACGCCCGAGCCACTTTCCCAAATTTCCTCCACTAGTTGCTTCCCCAAACAGCAGGTCTAATGGGTCTCTACCAGTTAATAGAACACCCAATACTGCTCCAAAGCTATACACATCACTCTTGTCAGTGTACCTACTGCAAATTAATCAAGATAAATGAATATTTACTTTCACAAATAAATTTCAAATTAAAATTTATCGTGAAAATGAATTTACCATTCAATGAAAGAATGAAAACTGCTACATGTAAATTAAACAGAGGTAAAACCATCATCATTTAGAACTCCCAAACTGTAGTACAGGATACGGAAGTGTAAGCAGAGCCATTAGTTGAACTTTCACCTAGTGCTCAAAGCACTTTCAGTTTCCATAGAATCTAAAATGTTTTCCGACCATTTGGTTTAATTAGCAGAGAAAAGAAATCAGAAAAAGGAAGTTTTGCCTGACGATAAAGCATTTTAAAGGTTATGTGCTATCAATTAAGATTCATCTCCATAAATACGTGTTAAGGAAGTCCAGTTACGACCGCAAACTGAAGAAGATCACAAACAAAACAGAAAAATACATTAAAAATGCATTTGAATTGAGCCGGGAACCCTTAGATTAATTTTATCGAAATCATAAGTTCATCACTAGTCATGCTAGAACACAAGTGGCCCAAAATCCGAATCTAACAAACATCAACATGCCAAGTGAATGCATCTTAGGTTGTCCTAAATATCACTCCAACTGGCCATGCCTATGGTGTATAATAAAATTTTCCATCTAATTTCAAGTACCTGTTGTTCTGAAAGCACTCTGGAGCTGTGTATGGGGAAGCTGTTCTACCAATATTGGGAATAATCATAGCCAAGCCACAGTCTGCTAACCTTGGCTCAAATTGTGAGTCCAACATCACATTTGAGGGCTTTAAGTTGTAATGCAATCTTCTTGGATCACAGGTAAAATGGAGATACTGCAGCCCTTTAACTATGCCCACAGCAATTCTACGCCGTAACTCCCAATTAAGTTGCAAATGATTTTCCCTCACTCTTCTCATTGCATCTTCAAGACTACCAGTAGGGACATAATCAT
>CAVNYN010241164.1:0-19595 GCA_963692815.1 Nyctanthes arbor-tristis | reverse complement strand
TGGAAGAACCGAGAGAAGAGAGAGCCGATAGATAGGAAAAGAACGAGAGACAGAGAGTTAGTCGGGGAAAAAGGGAAAACGAGGGAGTGATTTTGGCGAAATTGGAGAAATTGAAGAAGCATGACAAGGAACTATCACCCTATGTAAGTATTTCTAACTTTCAAGTCTTGTTTTCATATAAATTTTAGGGGTTAATCTTTTCCTAGGGTTAAGAAATTTTATATAATTGAGTAGTTAATCATGGTTTAGTTTCTATTGATTGAAATGGTGTGAAATTAAGTTAAAAGCTTGAAACAAAAACAAAGAAAGCAAAAAGAGTGGGAAAGAAACAAGGCTACAGATCTTTGTTTGAAGGGGGGAAGGAAAAGAAAGAAGGCAAAAGAGACCAGAGAGCAAGGCTGCCCCTTGCGGCAGAAGGGGAAAAAACTTGAAGAATTTTGGGTTTAAGAATCTTGAGAAGTACAAGAATGAAACACAAGTGTTTTCTTATCTTTAAGCTTTGTTTTATGTAAGGTATGATGGAAATTTATGTTTAAAGTTTATGAAAAGTTTTGTGAATATGTAATGTTAGTTTGTAATTTTACTTAGTACATGTTTTAGAGGCCTCAATTATTATTCGGTTATGAAATTTAAGGCTCTTGATGTTATTATATCATTATAGTGGCTAGTGTAAAGTGAAATTTTATGTGGGAGAATGAGTTGAAAATTTTATATATAAGTTGATATTATGATTATGGAATATTATCATGGTAATTGAGAAGTTGGTGAAGTTGAAAATAAATGTAAATAATGAATGACTTGATAATTGTTAGCCAATGTAGGAATATTGGTTTAAAGACTAAGCAATTAGTGTAAATTGTTATTTTTATTTATAGTGGATATTGGAGACTTATTATGTGATACTATGACACATTGTAAAATGAAGTAGAGTCTAGAATAATTATATGAAAAGAAGCACAAGAGGTTAATATGGAATTCTAGGAAACCAAGTATGTATGTATGAAGTTAATAAAATGACTTAAAGGTTGGAATTATTATTACACAGTTTCTGCCCCTCAGCTTTGGATGATCATAAATGATAGTATATGTCGAATTTTAACACGATATGAGTTGGAAAACGATCTTCTATGAGTTGGCTATCATCAAAATTGGAATGACACCATTTGGAGGTCGGTAAGAGTTTTTTGACATGTTTCGTAAGTAGGGGCAGTGTATACCCGAGAACAGGTTTTCAGAAAGTGGTGGAATATTTTGGTATGGTCAAGGTAGTTTTCTTGAGCCCAATTTCATATATGATGAACTTATATGAGTTTTCTACATTCTAGGAGAATTTTATAAGCATACGACACCATCCTTGATTTTTAAAGAGTTTTAAATGGGCATTGCCAGACAGGAAAATTTAACAATCCTTAGTTGAAATGTTGGAATTTTACGTATAAGTGGTGTTATGATTTTATAGAATAATATAATGGTAAATGAGGAATTGGTAAAGTTGAGAATAAATGCAATTAATGAATAATTTAATATTTAATAACAAATGATGAAAGTTGTTAAAGACCAAAGATTTGTGTTTAAAGATAAAGAGTTAGTTTTATATTTAGAAAGAATTTAAGATTTTAATATGTGGTATTACTACAATTTCTAAGATGTAAAATAAAGTCTAGAATAATTATACAAAAGAGACATGTCTAATTGAACAATGAAGAAAACTCGAAGAATTCAACAGAATAGAGGACTTGAAATCAAAAAGGGAATTTCATGTTGATAAAGTTAGTTGAACTAGAAAGTCCTTAACTAATAGATAAGTTAGAAAGAAAGTAAATGGGATTGAACAAGGATAAATAAAAGAATTGAGTCACATATGTGAATTGAGAAATCAGGAAGGAATTAAATGTTAAGTAGAATTTTCATATGATTTCACAGGCAATGACAAAGGTTAAAAAGGAAATAAACCATGAAAAGAGCCACGTTGCTGCATAGCCGGTGAGTGGAGATTCTTTTCTTCTTTTCTTTCTAAATGAAAATGTATACTATGCTTTGATTTCGTAGAAATTCGTAATGTTTCATGATGAATGTATTTCTATGAAATTTCACGAAAGTTGATATTTCTTAGAAAAATTTATGTGAATATTTGTATGAAATGATACTTCATGATTTTAAAGAAATGTTTAAGTTGAGATATGATTTATGATGTGTGGAAACCCCTAATTTGTATCAAATGTTATGATATGCCGCCTACGGGAGAAGGGGCCTATATGGCTCAAGCTGACAAAATGATATGCCGCATACGGGCGAAGGGGCCTATGGCTTAAGCTGACCAAATGAACGCCCCCAGGCGAAGGGGCCTATGTACTAGCTATGGCTCAAGCTATTTAATTGTGCCGCCTAGAGGGAAGGGGGTCATAAGGTACCTATGGTTCAAGCTGGTGTCTATGCGCGTATGACTTGTATCATGATCATGTGATGTTGGATACTCTTTGGGGAAAGTTCTATGAGGATCTTGAAAAAAAATGATTTTCATGATACTTACAAGAATGATAATGATTCTATAAGTGTTTCGATGTGCGATGAATTCGAGTTGATGAATTTTATGATGATTGTTCGAATGAAATGATGTTCATTATGTTTTCCAATACGTAATGATTTTATAAATGTTCATGTTATACTGGAATTGATTTCAAATTATGAATGTTAAATATTTTAGATTTTGCAAAGTTATATTATGATTTTTCAAAGTATGGTTATTTAAAAACTCCATTCACTGGGCTAGTTAGCTCATGTATTTTCTAAATAATTTTCTTAGCAGGTGGCTGTCATGCCCCCAATTCTAACGATAGCAGAAGCATTTAATTCATATATCTCCATTCAGAATCAAGGGCAAGATTCTAAAAATACAAGTCAATAATAGAGACGCTTTCGCTGCTCACTCTGATAATTAAATATTCTGTGGGCAACCCACAACGAAACCTCAGCCGCACACACTGAAGCTTTGATCACATACATGTATCTTCTTCACCTTTGGGACGATCCGATCACATAGCTCTAAATTCAATACCTACAAGATTGTAGAAGATAGGGGGTGAGTACATAGTATTGAGTGAATAACAACATGCAATGGCCCACACAAAATAATACAAGGAAGATCAACAGATGACAAAGATGCAAATACTCGGGCATATCACTAATTTAGCCTCTACCCGGAAGCCATACGATACAAATGTACAAATGACCAATACCACATAGCAAGGCTATAGTTCCACAAAGCAATACAAATACATTTCAGACACAGGTAGATAACGCCACTAGCGATGTCCAAGAGCAATAAGAAAGATTTATCCAATAACAAGTGTGCACACTTAGATATCAAATGTCAAAGCAATACAATAGGAGCATATGAAGCAATTATGCACAATTGAATACCAAAGAGAATTGTGGAAGGCACGAGTTTCAAAGAAAGAGAGCCAATGCACGTGTTACTCACAAGAAAAACATGAGTTTCGTATAAAGAGAAGGAAGAACCAAGACATGTGTTTATCACAAGAAAAGCATGAGTTTCGTATAAATGAGTTTCGTATGAAGAGAAGGAAGAACCAAGACATATGTTATTCACAAGAAAAGCATGAGTTTCGTATAAAGAGAAGGAATAACCAAGACACATGTTACTCACCTCAAATATTCTTAGAATAATCTCAAGTAGAAAAGTGTCATTAAAGCCTTGATATTCCTCAATTAAAGCTATTTTTCAAGTTATAATATTTTTATATATGGTAAGAAGCCTCTTTCAAATAAGAAATATGTATTTTATTGGCTTTTGATGGGTGTTTTCCTTGCCCTAATATGGTTGGACGAATTTTGGGTTTTTTGAAAAGAAAGGAGATTCGCTGGGTGTTGGGGGAAGATTGATGACTTAATAGCTCTATTTATAATAGTTGGAATGAAGTTGGTTTTATTAAAATTTGAGTTCTGCCAATCACGTTGCGACATTTGGCGCGACGAGAGCCTTTCAAATGTTAGGGTATTTAGTTTATTGCTCAAGAAATCCTTATATTTTATGCTATCTTGTAATTAAGTCACTGTACTTTGATTTATCTTTATCAAGCCCCACAAATTTTTTCTTTGGCTGTTATCTAGGTAACAATCTTTACAATTGGTGCAAATCATTGGCAAAATAACTATCATTTCACTAAATTTATTGCTAAATTTTATAGGATGTTACAATCTACCCCCCTTAAATAAATTTCGTCCTCGAAATTTGCTAAGTGTTATAGCGGTAACTATTATCTTCAAAAGCATATACCATAAATTTACAAAAATCAAGTTCCTTAGGTCTTAATAATTTAATTGCACAATTTTATTTGAACTTTATTCAAAATTGGTTTAATAACGACTAACAAGATTTGATCGTGGTGCAAAATAGCAAAAAAAAAATCTTTTTGATTGATATAAGGATCAATTATGTGAAAGAAATAGATTTCCAGGCTTAACGTTGCATAAAATAAACTTTTGGACCGATTTAGATGAATTCAAGAAGATCAAGGACTTGACTGCAATTTATTTTCAAAAAATCTGGCTCCACCGACTTTGGGCTAGGTGCGGCTGCACCCATGAGCCGGGCCGCATGTAGCATGTCGTGTAATTTCTTTACTTTAATAGTAGCATCTTCGAAATAATAATTGGTTTTGACATTCAACTATAAGTAATCGGTGAGTAAATTTTCTAATTGGATGACTAATCGAAAATACAAGGACTTAATTATACAATACAATAGATAAAGGGGTTTATCAAGAAATAAGGGAAAAATCTAAGACACTTGTATCAATGGGCATTTCCCCTATAAATTGAATATTTAGCCCACATTTGGCATCTTGATTTACTAAGAAGAATTCTTATGCTTCTAATTCTATTCATTGTTATAAGACAAGTGGGAGCCTTTTCATTGGTGGAACTAAAAAACTTTTAGAAAACAAGTAGGGAAATTCGTCCAAAAATTGTGCATGGTTTTGAACATTCCTAAAAGACCATCAAAAGCCCTCTTTTATCTCTTCAAACAAGGTATATTTCATATTCATATAGAACTCACATTCTAAAGGCTATTTTGCTTAGATATACTAAGAAATTGAAGGTGTTTTGCCGCTCACTAACATTCACTCAACTTCAAAGGTATAAGAAACCAATGTGAGTAATTCATTACTTTGGTTTACTTGCATGCATAAGTTTCAAACAAGTTCCAAACAAAGGTATGTGTTTTGGATATTATTAAAATGTTTTCTTGCATAAGAATTGCTAGAGTCCTTCTACCCATTTTGTATTGTTTGCTTTGATTTGATTCATGCTCATTGCTATGGATTAATGAAAGATTGAAAATCCGGTAAAAGCTAACTGGAAATTGTTATGAATTTATTGTGTTGCCACTATCATATTGGTATCTGAAAGGCAATGAGGCGCCATGGGTAGTAGGAATTTCTAGTATTTGGGCCCTATAATGCATTCAAAAGGTTTGTGCATCTTAATATTCTTAAGATTGTAACATAGAATGATTTTTATAGCCCTTTGGTAAACCAAAATAATGTATTACTCACAGGATATTTTATACTCACTTTATATGTGATTAACCTTTTATAGATGATCCACCGAATGATCCTTGAAAGGAATGTCGATGAGTGGAGGTTGTCCCACAATGCAAGTCGAATAATGCATGTAATCGAGACAGACATTTGGGCTTACTACGAGGATGAGCCAATGTTTGTAATGTATTTGGGTACCTCGTATGAGTTTGATATATTGTGTGCCTACTCCCTCAACCTTTTGCACCATGATAAGATTATGAGTGATAGACCTATGTTTCTTGTTTAGTAGAATAAGAGTTAATGATAGGAGTAAGTCAAGAATATGTATGGAAACTTAAATAACTAAATAAAATTTGACTTGTATTGTAGCAATATAATAAAAGCTTTTGCAACAAGATTGAGAATCCCATTTTCACATGTAAAGCCTCTCAAGCTTGTGTTCGGTTAAATAATATGTAAAGGGGCATGCTTTGCACAAACGTGAGTGTTGTTTCCTACCAATTTGATATACTGAAGGTTTCTTCCCCACCAATCTGCCTTATTGAAGGTTTTCCCGCCAATTTGCTTCATTATATCAATTTGTGTAATTAATTTTAAGTTTATTTAACGAATCAACACGTCTTCAAGCCTTTACACAAATAGAGAAAGCATTTGACATGGTCCAATATATTTTTTGAAAAACATTTCAAATGCGTGAAAACAAATCATTGGAGAGGAAAATTTTAACCCACCGTCGTTTTTACTTACGTGGCAATGACTTTTTTCACAAGTGTTGAGCAATAGTGGGACTATAAAACTAGCATTGATTGTGGCCAAAAATATATATATATATATATATATATCAAAATTCTAGGGATGGACTAAGAGGGCTGACATTTTGGAGGAAAAAGAAAAATCTTCAATTTTCTCTTTTTTTATTTTATTTTTCTTGAAGGGAAAATTTGCTTTTGTGGGATAGGGAGACGCGTGAGAAAAACTCGTCTGTAAGTACAGTTTTACCCTTTACCCCTTGGTTTTTCCCTCTCACACATGACAATTACATTAACATAGAGATGTACTACAGTGCTTTTCTCTCTCCTTCTCCCCCTCTCTCTGCCAAACTATCTCGTCAGCCACCGCCTTAATCTCTCTCTTTGTAAGAACACGTACAATTGGCCCTCTCGCTCGTCGGTGTGATCGGTGTCTGGCGAAGAAAGTGCAGGGCAATCGGGGAGGAGAACTCGAAGGGGACGCCGTTTTGCGGAATTGAATTTTAGGGTTCTGTATTGTTTTTTGGATAGATAAAAGAGAAGAAAGGGGAACGAGGGAACGAAGGCCATGGCTCCAGGCCGGAGGCGTGGAGCAAAAGGTGCGGAGACGAAGAACGAGTTGAGTGTAGGCGATCTTGTTCTTGCCAAGGTCAAGGGCTACCCTCCCTGGCCTGCCAAGGTATCATTCAGTTGTTTCTTGGGGTACTATAAGTTCTCGAATTTTGATTTTTCTGTCACATTGTTTTGTTATTTTATTAAAAGGAATGATATGAATGTAATGTTGGGTATTCTGCAATTTCCACATTTTGCTGTAACTTCGTTTGCCATAATTTCTTAATTTCCGGATGGTTGCCCAGCAGAATTTTAGGAGAATCATTAGCTGTAGCGGAGCTGCCCATGTAATTTCTCCCACTATACAGGAGGGATCTGTTGTTGCGCCGAATCAATGAGAAAATAGTAATCAAGAGTCCATGTTTGTTTGTGTACTTGGCATTTCTTCTTTCTGAATGTGGGTATTTTTTCTTTTCTTTTAGTACAATTCCTTGATCAATTAATTGAAAAAAGATAGTAAAACAAAATTTCTCCTCATTCTTTCAAAATTTTGTGGGATTTGAGTCTCGAGAATTAGGGTTAGAACAGAAAAATCTAGTTTATTGATAATTACAGATGAGTTAGTTCAGTTGCAATCATTAGTTGCATGTATATGGTGGATATGTGAAGTGTCTTTATGCAGATATTGCCCTATCTCTACTCAGAGTTGCTTTAAGTTATTTATGTGCATAAGTTCTTTTAGGCATCGGCCATAGGTATTGGTGAAGTCATGTGATTCCCCTCTGCCAACATCATATTGACACACTACTCAAGATACTTATCTCCTTTTGACAGTTAAATATAACTTGAGAGTCAATCATGACAGCTGACATACTTATTAGGATTGTTGCTGTGCCATAGTAAATTTTTGTGTTCATTTATTTCTGCAATAATTGTCATATTTTTGTTTTGTCCTGGATATGTCGATTTGCTACTTGGTTTCTGATCTGGAACTTGTACCTTTTGCTGATTAGTTAACCTTTCGTGTCTTAATTCGGGAACTTTGGATCTACAGATTGGTAGGCCTGAAGACTGGGAGAGAGCACCTGATCCCAAGAAATATTTTGTTGAGTTCTTTGGTACACAAGAAATGTAAGCATGCTTTTGATACATGCTAAATGACTTGATTTTTCCCGTCTTCTTTTATTCGATGAGGAGAGAGAAATTAATCATGTGCTGAAGCACATTTGTCTACATGTTTCTTGCGTTAGTAAAGTGGGTTTCCTGTTTTCAATTTTCCAATTATATTTCTCAGTGACAGGGAAACGGATAGTGAAGAACAACCATACACATTTAACACAAAGAGAACTATTCTTGCATTTGTAGGCGCCCCCAGCACATGAATCTAACAATAAATTCTGCAAATTGCATTATCTTTATTGAAAAACCTTATTGATCTTTGGCCTGAGAAAGTTGGGTGATATTATGTGGAAAAATGCTGCTTTGTCCATTTTGGGTCATTTGTTGGATGGGAAAACATGAGTCTTTCAAGAAAAAAGAGAGCTGTCCCATAATTAATGGGGAGAGCAATCTTTTCTAGATCCAAGGAGTTCAAGAAACCTCTTTTGTCTTTAGTTTTTCTTATTGAAACTCCAAGAGACTCTTTAAACACAAGACACTTTCAAGTTTAGAGAGTAAATGCTTAAAGATGAGCTCTAGAAGACTCTTTAACTCATTCCACAAAAAAAAAAAAAAACACTCTTTAACATAACTTTTCAAACTACAGAGTATGCTTTGCTAGTTTGGCTCTCCAAAATGGAGATCCAAATCCACTCTCTATAACTTAATGACAACAAATTTCAATACTTATTTCTTGGTTTAACAAAACCACACTGGTATCTATTACTCATTACCATCTAAAAATATAAATATTAGGGTGTGAGAAAATAATTCTACACTTGTTTGGACAAATTCTGTGACAGCCATATTCCAAATTTCTCGGAGCTAAGTTGTTGCTAGTTTGTCTCTGGATATTTACGAAGGTGTATCTTATAAGTCGTTGGCTGCTAGGGGTGAGGGATTTCTTTTGTGCAGTGGTGGGTAAACTTTATGTTGTGATTTCTCGTCCACCTTTTAGTTTCACAATCCATACCATCAATGTATTGTCAGGTTTTTCTGCTGTTTAATTCTTCTTGTCAATTCGTGTGTAAATGAGTAGTGTACTATTTGTGAGTCTCACGAAATATGTGAACAAATGTTGGGTGACTTCTTTTGTTTTGACATAGAGATGTAACTGAACGCACCCATACATGTTGTTTGAAGCTACTATTATCCAAGTGATTGGCTTTCCAAGTGATAATTGACAAGTGTGGTTGTTTAAATGCAAGAGAAATAGAGTAAATTAGATTCTGCGGATGACATCACTCATTGCTTTAAGTTCTTGGGATTATAAGTTAATGTGTTTTGCATTTTGAGCTATTTAGTTTGAATTATTGGCACTGTGGGCCTTTTATTCCTCTCATGACAGTGAGATTCAATTTTTATATGGACTATCTGCTTTGGTGATGGGAGTGAGCAAAAAAGATTATAGGGGTATCATCACATGTGTTAGATACAATTTATGTTAAAAAAAATAAAAAATACAGTGATTGGGGGATGATTGTGAATACGATTCTATTTTGGGTGAAGACCAGCATAATTGGATTAAAAGACAAGGAAACCGCCGGGGGGGGGGGGGTAGGATGAGTGGTTTGCTTAAGGTGTTGGAGGGTACCTAGAGAACACTGGAATATGATAGTCCCTTATATGGTATCTGATAGTCCCTGCAGTATTGTGGTCTAGGTAAATTTCTTTGAAAATTGAATTTTGGGTGATGGATCAAGCCTACAAGGTTAAAGTATAAGACAAGGAAGGGAACAACATGTACCACCTGGAATCAATATATGCAACACCAACAATTTGATGGTATGCCAGAAATATTGGCTAGTTTTGCTGAGATATGGAAAACAAAATGTTCCCCTTCGCACATTGGAAGCTAGAAAATGCTAATCCAGATCCAGGAACTCTTAATACTGGAGTAATGTGAAGTCTAATCTGGAAACAACATAAATTGTCTTCCAATCTAGCGCAATTACTTGACATATGCAATTGATACACATCGACTCAAAGTGACATCTTATAGAACTCCTAAAAACATGGATTTTTGGTAATTGCGAGTATTCAGTTAACACTATTATTTCTCCCCCTAAAAGTCGATAACTAATGACGAAGTAAAGCTGCAAATTGTTTTCCAAGTTCTCGCCACAGCAAGAGTCTAAGATTCCTGCCTCTGTATTGGTTCTTTCTCGAGCCTTTTATGATGTACATCAAACTGACTTAATAAAAGGAAAAATCCGTAAGCATCAGTATGGAGATAGTTGACTGCCGATAAAAATGGCTTTGGTAAGTACAGTCAGAAGGTCAAATATTTTGATAGCTGGCCTCATTTTCTGATAACAGATATGAAGAATCATCTTAGTAAGTACGTAAGAAACGATTATGTATTATTGTTATTATTTTTCGTTATATGCTAGCATCAATTGCCAGTAAGACTTGATCGAGATCTTCTTGGGGTTTAAGAGAGGATGAATCTCTTTTTTGCAATTAAGAGTGATGCTGATAAACATAATTTATGGTTGATATGCAATGTTATTATATTTGTCGATTATCTGTAATTAGCTGGATTGTGCTCTATATGCATCTGCATCATTAATACTTCGAGCCGAGTGTTGGAGTTCACTCCAGCTAAATATATTTCTGGGATGAGATACGATTGATAATAAATTCAGTGAATGAATTTGTGGTCCAGGCAATGCCATATCTCATTTGTGAGTACGTCTATTTGATTTCTCTTTTATGATAGCCGGTAGTTTCTTTCCTAGATTTTTGTGTTGGCATATTTTAGTTGCATCAGTGATTTATGTTCTGTTCTGTGCATTCCTTGATTTGATTTTACCCCCTTTCCTCTTAAATTGGTCATCAGTGTCTCTGCTCAGTCTTTCCTACAACCTGGCAATGGAGCATGTGCGATGGTTATATAATTTACACTAAAAGTGCATATTACTATTAGCATCTTAAACCTTTCAGTCCCCAGTTTTAACTTCCTTAGGAATAACTAACAGCAGCAGATGATGTTCAGATGATCTGTGCTAGGTGAATAATTGTATCCATTGCAGAGGATTGCCCTTTGTTTTTCTTGGCTGGTACATAATTGTTCTAGCTAGCTGGAAACTAGAACTTTGTGTTTCTTTCTTTTCATTTTTTTTTTTTTGGTGGTTGGAAAAAGGGAAATTCCCTCTCTGGATTGTGCTAGGGCCTGTGTAATATTTATTGCCTTCTTATATATTGTAAATGTGTGTTTTTGTACTTTGCATGCAAGGATTATTTTCAATTTTCTTTCATTTTCAACAGAGGTTTTGTCGCTCCTGCTGATATTCAGGCCTTTACCACTGAGGTAAAAGATAAATTGTGTGCTCGATGCCAAAATAAGACTGTTAAGTATTTTGCCCAAGCGGTGCAACAAATCTGTGAAGAGTTTGAAGCAATACAGTGCAAAAGTTCAAGTAGCTTAAGAGATGATACTGATAAACAGGATCTTGACTGTGAAGCACCTTCAGTTGATCAAGTGGCATCAGAGCTTAATCTTCAACATAAAAGTGGCCAGGGAGGATCAGATCACAAGATTGAGGTTGAAGGACCAATTGATAGAAGCTCTGGGTTAGAGAGCTGCTCACACCAACATAGTGAGACAGATTGTCAAGATATGAATACGAATGACGTAAATCCTAGTTCATCTCTGTTTAAATATTCAAAAAAAAGTAATAAACATTCGATGTATGATTTGTTGAAGGAGTCAGTGTCAGCAACTAATCCGTCCATTGTTAAAGAGGAAGGTCCTGTTGATAACAAAGTGGAGCAGACACATTCTGATAGGGAGATGACCGAATTAACAAATGGCCATAAGAAAAAGCTGGCGGTAGGATCAAAGAGGAAATCTGAAGCCAATGTAAAGCGTAGAGATGGTGTTCCTGCTGTTTCTGCGTCATCCGCATGTGATAGCTCTGGTGAGCAATCTGGAGATGGGGTGGTAAGAAAGATTGCTCCTGGGGTCATTGTAAATGAATCATCTGCAGATGTTTCAAGGTTAAACTTAGGCATCGGCAGAAAGAAAGAGAAGAAATTACTGAAAGAGAAAAAGCATTCTGGTTCAGCGGATGATTGTCCAATGGACACAGAAGTCAGTTTTGAGGAGCGGAACAAAGATGGCATTTCTAGAGAAAAAATTAGTGCTCAACATGGGCGTGGAAAACAAAGTTTTCCAAGGAATGAAATTTCAAGCCCTTCTAAAAGGTCAAAATTTCCAGATATTGCAGGCGATGCTACTAAAAGGAAAACCCAAATAAACAGAAAAAGTGAATCTCAATGTAATAATGCTTTTGATGACACCAGAAGTAATGCAGAGGCTAAAAGGTTAACATCTGGAGGGAACACAGAGATCCATGAGCCTTCGAGATTGCAGACAGGCACAAAAGACTCCAATTCTCCGGGCAATGAAGATGATCTGCCCCCAACAAAGCGTCGTCGTCGGGCACTGGAGGCCATGTCGAATTCTGCTTTTAAAAAGACCATTTCTGATAAAGTCCGATCACCAGTTGTACAGTTGCCTGTAAAGCGGAGAGCTGTTCGCCTATTTGATGATGATTATGATGAGGAACCCAAAACTCCAATTCATGGAGGACGTGCAACTAAGGTTTCTCTTCATCCGTGCATTTCGGATTCTACAAAAAGAATTGATGCAGATGGCGATAGTTCTCTCCAGGATCAGCAAGACTTGAAGAATTCGGGTACAGTTAGGGATGCCTCTAAGGGGCAGGCATCATCTACTATACCCAACAAAGCTTCATCACCAACTACTCTGCAAGAAATGGGGAAAAGAGCTAAAAAAATAGACCTTACACATGTAGGTTCTAGCCCTGGCCAAGTAGACTCCACAGGTTTATCCTTGATAGAACCTAAACCAATTGTCCTTTCACCAAAAAGGTCCCCTCGGTCTGTTACTAGTAGCAAACCATCAGGAGAATTGCAAAACAGGAACGCTGGCAAGACGCCTGTAAATGTAACTCAGAAGAAGACTCCTTTTGTGTCCCAGGTGGGCCCCACTTCAGTTTCTGATGGCCTAAAGTCATCTTTTATTCAGCAAACAAATGGTAAAAACAAATCTTATTCAGGGGAGAGAACGAAAACAACTCCAAAATCAGATTCAGGGATTAATGATTCTGTCCTCTTAGTGGGAAATCCAACTGAAAATACTTTTTTCCTTGGTGAAAGGTATCCTAGAAACTTGTTTTCATCATAATCGTAGTAATTATTTCCTTATTCATGATGCTCATATTTTATCTTGCTATTTCTAGGGTGGTAATTGGTGGTGATGCTCGGACCGGTTCTATTGATTTGAAAGCTTCAGACCCTGATAAGTCCATGAAACATCTTATTGCTGCTGCTAAGGCAAAGAGGAGACAAGCTCATATGCAGAACTCTCATGGGACTCCTCTTTTGATTTCTGATGCTGACATACCAGGGAGGAGTCCAAGCCCTAACTCTGCTTTACAGGGAACAAAATCCAGCAATGTGCCCCAGCTGGATGTACAAGGATTAAATCCCGGCTCTTTAACTTCTCCTTCCTCCGATTTTCGCCAAATTTCATCAAATAATCAACATGAGACTGAAGATTCTGAAGAGAGGAGAGTTAGCTCAGGTCATAGGCCTGTTGGGGGTTCCTTAAGTGGCGGTACTGAGGCAGCTGTTGCTCGTGATGCATTTGAAGGAATGATAGAGACCTTGTCAAGGACCAAAGAGAGCATTGGGCGTGCAACTCGTCTTGCAATTGACTGTGCAAAGTATGGGATTGCCAATGAGGTTAGTTATCATTATCTGAAACTATTTATTTATTTATATATTTTGTATTCTACTTGATCTAGTTGTTGCAGAATATGTTATATTTGTTGTGTCCCCGCATAGTTCCTGCTTCCTTGAGGGAAAAAGTGGTTATTGTTATTGTTGTCATGATAAATAAAAACATTACTATTATTGCTTGGGAAGTAAAATTATCTTTAGGCCACTATCTGGGATGAGGGCTTGCAATTTGATGCTTCTGAAACTTTCTTGTTACGATATTTTATCCTCAATTAAGTTTCCAACTGAAAGGTTTTTTTTTTTTTTTTTCAACTCCCACGATCTTCTTGCAACGTTAAGTGGGGGCCTCAAAATTGCAAAATCACAAGATAAAATGCCGACTCTTCTTGCTCCCTGCTATTTTGATCTTGATTTGAATAAATTCCTCCTTGCCGTCCACATTTCTTCTGAGTGGGGTAAGAAGAGAAGACATAGGACAATGAAGATGTAGCACACCAATTTAGTCCATTATGGGTCAAAGTTATGGTACAACTTCAGGTTTTAAGTAGAATTTTGAATTGCATGTGAGAGAGAGAGAGAGATATATAGTTTTGGTATGTTATGGAGTGAACTTTCTTTCGACTCGTGTGAACTGTTTGGAAATGATTGAAATGGATGGATGAAGTATTTCTTAGAGCTTGTTTGATGCTCTTTATTTGTCAAAATGTGGGGAATTTATAATGAGGAGAGAGGTAGAATGTGTATTGGGAATGTAAAAAGGTGGAAAATATGTGGTTAGAATTGAATAGTTATCAAATCAAATGTCAAATCAGTGATAAGTAAAATTATAATGATAGGTAAAATTATAAATTGGTAAAATAAAGAGCATCAAACAAGCTCTTAGTTTTGACAAGTGGTGTGTATTTTGTATCTGAAATTATCGCAATTAGATAAATCGTGGAGATGTGCTTGCTCCCTTAAGCACGGGATTATGGTTAGTTCGGATTGTGCCTAGAAAAAATTATTTAAGTTACTTCAAATTTACTATGTTTCACTTTGCCTGTTCATCTTGGTTTTCTGTATTATAATTATAATTTCAGCTATTGCTAGTTGCTAAGTCTTAAGTTCACAGTTTAAGCTGCAGATTATCATAAGTAACTGTGGTACTTTATCTTTAATTTCGTTGAGGGGGTCTCTCCGATATGTTTGACAAAGTTCTGGTTTCTGCCTTACGGCAATATGATTGAAGTTGGAAGCCTGGGTCTGAGGAAATTAAATAGAATTAACTTAAGGATGTTGAGAGTCATTATCAGTGACATTAACTTCTGGAATTATCAAGAGAAGCTAGGATAGCATTTTCATTGGACTGCAGTAAGAATTAATGCTTCTAAAACCGGTCTGTGCTTTCTCCCAGAAAATGTAATTGGTCATAAGAAAAAAACTTCTTTTACGTGAAAAAAGAGTTATTTCATGGTTGTGTATGGCGTGCTTGTAAGTATATTAAGCAGGTTTATCTTTGTGGATGCACTTAGGCTAAAATCAGTATGACGAATTGCGGAAATGTCCATTATGAGAAGGCTTGATAAGTAATAAGAACGGTCTTTTTTACTAGCCCTGTCCATGCACCCACACCCATTGTAAGTCTATGGTAACCCAACTCCAATGTAAAAGAAAGCTGCTGGTAGTTCTGTTACCCCCACCTCTTTATCTGTATTTGTTTTGCAGCTATTCTCTTGTTTATATCATTGCATGTTGTGCCCAAAATATGTGCTTTTTCTGGTGACAATTCAACATCATTTCAGTATATTGTTTCGTGCAGGTTGTGGAACTTCTCACTCGGAAGTTGGAAAGTGAATCCAGCTTTCATCGCAGAGTGGACCTGTTTTTCCTAGTTGATTCTATAACACAATGCTCACATGGTCAGAGAGGTAGAGAAACGTAGAGAGTAAATTTATGTATAGAAGCTCGCTCTATCTCTCCCCCTTCTTCTTTTACTACTTAATTTCTGTGTATCTGAAAGTACACAGCTGCTCTGACGTATGTTTTTGTGCCTTATGATGTCCTATAGTCTGAGTATGATGAATAACTCCCTCCAGAAAGCCCACACCTCCTTGTAGGGCGAAGATTCATTTATCTTCCCTCTTTAGTTCTTGAAATTATATTCACTAACGGTTTTCAACAGATGTTTATGTATGGCTACGTGATGTCACATTATCTACATACTTCCTATCTTCCGTTTCAGACCATCCTTGCTTCCTTTGTTGGTTGGAGATTTATTCATTATTATCTTATTGCTTGTTATATCCCTTCAGGCATTGCAGGGGCCTCGTATATTCCCGCAGTTCAAGCAGCATTACCGCGTCTCATAGGAGCTGCTGCTCCTCCTGGGGCAAGTGCGCATGAGAATCGCCGTCAATGTCTTAAGGTGACTACATTTCATATCTGAAAAGTGATCCTTTCAGCACTGTGCAGAATGATTGAGTTAATCTTTCTTTAGGTCTTGCGTTTATGGCTTGAGAGGAAAATCTTGCCAGAATCTGTTCTTCGTCGCCAAATGAATGATATTGGTGCAGTGAATGATGATGCTTCTACTGGGTTTTCCTTTAGGCGACCATCCCGATCTGAGCGGGCTATAGACGATCCTATTAGAGAAATGGAAGGCATGTTTGTCGACGAGTATGGAAGGTACTAAAATATGCTCCTCCAGCCTTTTCCAACAATAATCCTCTCCTATTCTATCACCAAATTTTTCTAGTGATATAGGTAGTGTTGGTGCCTCATTGTTCTGACTTGCAGCGTTTTAAATCACCTGCTAAATAACTCTCATATTATAGCTGGTAGAAGTTCTAGCTTTCTAGACAAGGTTGTCGTGTTTGGTTTCTAATGCTATGTGGGGTCACTTCTTTCTGTTATGAGCTCAGTGTTACACAAACACATGGTAGATGTTTCTTCTGTCAATAGATCTTTTATTATTTGGATATGGGTAAGGTGCTAAACTAATCTATAGTCATCTTGAATTGTTGTTAATTTCCTCTCCGCCAGATTAAACAGGATCTGGACTGAATAACTAATCTCTTTTGCCGTGCTTTTGTGCCAGTCCCTTGCTATTGGGAAAAGTAAATTTGGATTTATCTATTATGTGCACATGCTTTCTTTTCTGTGAGGTGCTTGGTCTGTTCTGTGCTAGGGGTACCTGGATGTTTTGATCAGTCTTCATATTCTCGTTTATGTTGTTTTTTCAGCAACACGACATTTCAGCTACCTGGTCTTTTGGCATCTCATGCATTTGCAGAAGAGGAAGAGGAAGAGGAAGACCAGGATAATATCCTAGCTAATTTGTGCAAGAATGTTGCTGACAGATCACCCTCAGAAGGTATTCTTGTCACTGGAGATCCTGAAAATTGTGCAGTTACTCCAAGTGACAGGCGTCACTGCATTTTAGAGGATGTAGATGGTGAGCTTGAAATGGAAGATGTATCTGAACATCAGAAAGATGAAAGACCAGTTTCCACCAATGGGGTTTTTGAGACTGCTGAAAATCATCCTGCCTCAGATATGATCCAATTATCACCTTCGAACCATTCTTGCAAGCTATTGCCCATACCTCAGGGTTCTCCACCATTGCCTATTGATTCTCCTCCTGCAACTCCACCTTTACCCAGCTCACCACCTCCTCCTCCACCGCCACTGCCTTCGTCATCTCCATCTCCACCGCCGCCGCCGCCACCACTTCATTCATCGCAGAGATATCTACTTCCTCCTCCACCTACGGGTCCACCTCCTGCATTACTCCCCCCACTATCGTTGCCGCCGCATCCTTCGCTGATGTCACAGAACATGCCCTCTGTTTCATCATCAATATCTACTCTAGTCTCGGTAGCCTATCAACAACCTCCTTTACCTAATGAAATTGCTGGCACACCCAATGTATGGCTTCTGACTGTCACATTCTCTGTACTGTTATTAGCGTTGGATTAACTAGGTGTCTCCCTTCATTATTTATTTTATTATATTTATTTTAAAACAGGGAAATCAACTGAATCAGATGACCATGAATGCTCCACATGCACCTCATATTGATGCATCCGTACAAAGTGAAGTATTCTCGCAGAAGTCACCCTGTTTTGCTCCAGCTGGGGTTGGCAATGCACAAGAACACTCTGGATATAATTCATCAAGGGCGCTAGAATATGGACGGAATGAGACCTATATGGACATGGATCCCCAAGTTTCCCAACAACAGCTGTTTCTTCCCAGTAATTCACCATTTATGCAAAGGCCTCCTCTTCCAAATCACCCGCCCAATCATATCTCATATCTGAAAGCCCCGGTCCCACAACATCCATACCCTCCGTACTCATTGCAAAATATTTCTGATGGGCCGAGGCAATACGCTGCTGATGAACAATGGCGACTGCAACCAAATGAGTTCAATTCTGATCATCAACATGGTGTATGGATGGCAGGAGCGAGAAATTGTACAGCTCCATCCTTCACACATGAAGGTGTGTATTTCTTTGCGCTGACAATAATTGTGACAAATAGTCAGTTGTGACCTGATCATGTGAGTATTATCAGTAGCATTCAATCTGCTTTGATATGATGCATAATCTTTATGGTTGGTTGGCTTGCGCTAAGCCACTAACACTAATATTTTAGAAATGCCTACACATTGAATTAGCTGCAGGCATCTGTAAAGAAAACTTTTTCAGTTGCACATTTTTTATACTTCATCCAAGCAAAGTATTCCCAGTGCTCAGTACTCTGGCTGAGGGTGGTGGTGAAACATTTAGTTTGCAAATATTGACGTAATCTGGGTTCAATACATGACCTGATTCCCTGCTGATGTTGGTCATATGTTTTAACCAATTATAGCTTAGCCTCTATGTGTTGATTAATCTTCTCTATGCCCGTGACCCAAATGTAATTAACACAAATGATCAGGAACTAATGTAGCTGTCCCCTTTCCTTCTCAGTTATGGTTGATGTCGGTCAAAGATATTGTATTATAATTAATGTAGGTGCTGATTAATATTTCACAATTGTCCTTGTATGTGAAATGTCTGGTATTTATGTGTTTGGAGGAACAGGTGCACAATAAGGAATCAGGGTGGACAGCTGTATATAAATTTAAATATTTTTAGCATCTTTTGATGCATGATTGGGCCTTTTGAAATATTTGAGTTCTTTTTCAAACTTTTGGTTCTTCTGACGCTGCTATCATTTCCTAGAGGGTTAAGCTCTATTTTTGAATATATAAATATATAAATAAAGACTCAGTACCAACATGCTGAGTTACAGATCAATATGCATTAATCAATAACTAGAATTTTTACAAGTTTGGAGATCTTGAAGATCCTATATTAAACTAATATGCTAATGAATTACTGTCAAAATCTAAGAGTCCTGTTGATGTTGCCTAATATTCATATAAGATTTGGTATTCCATGGGCTCCTGTTTTCCTTTATCATAGCTATACGAGTACCTACCTTCTGTCCTAACCAAGCGATGTGTAGGCAGTGAAACCTAGTTAGATTAAAGTTAAGCATAACTTAACAGTGAGATCAAAGTTCAGCAGGACGAATGGTGGAATTTCTTATGCTAGTAATCCACATGAGCATACACCTAGATTTTTTGGAATTTTATTTATTTTTGGTGTATGTCATTTAACAAGTTCGTACAGTCCTGCTAGAAGGTTTTATTTGTCGTCGGAAATAAAGAGACACTGCTAGATGGTATGAGAGCTTGTTTTGAGGATCCTTTTGCCAGCTTCCCCCGTTTTTTTTTTTTTTTTTTGGGGGCGGGTGGGAGTTAAAT
>CAVNYN010241163.1:0-38566 GCA_963692815.1 Nyctanthes arbor-tristis | reverse complement strand
CCCCCCCCCCCCCCCACCAATTTCCAACAATTGGTATTCTTGTCGGATCAAATCAATAATTAGGATGAAATAAAAAATTAGGCGAGGCAAATTGAATTGTAGCATATACAAATTTCTTGAATTTAAGTGGGGATATATATTATCACCATATACTGATGCCTTGAATTGAAAAATCAAATTCGTGTTTTCAGCCATTAACGAGACTGGAAAAGCGACCGGGTTTAATTTATTTGCCATATCTTGACAACTTGGTTTCATCATAATAATCAAATTGAGTTACTTGCCAATTCGTGTGATCCGCCGTCGACAAGAGTGGAGTAGCTGTTGGAATTTTTTACTGTGGTGTAAGGGGAAAAAAGAATACTTTTTAAATAGAAAAACAAAAAAGAGTTTAAAAGGGAGGTTACTAGTGTAAATTTCTCTAGGGATATTTAAATGAATAAAAAAACGTGGTGTGAGAATAAATTATTGTGGTGGAATATAATTCCCCAATAAGAAAAAAACACATCTTAGCACATGTAATCCGGCCTCAAATTGCTCTTCTAAGCCTTTTTTACATCAAGCAAATGCCTTCCAAAAAATTTCTTGAGTAACCTCTCTTTGTCAAAAAATGAAGGATTATGTAGTTCTGTGCTTTGCACTTACCTCTGTTCAAGACATATTTACGATTTGTTCAATTTTTCTTCAAGATGCAGCTGTGCAGGCACTTTTCGTGGAGTTGTGTGTTTTCTTTGTCGTAATTTGTTTGTATTCAGAGTTCTCATTTCACAGCTTGGCTAACTCTTTGAGCTTTGAGCTTTGGCTAAATCATTTCACAAATTGATTACCATTACATCTGCTGATTTGAAACTGATCAAACAAATAATATAAACATTTGATGCAACAAAAGCTCAAATAACAAAAATGGAACAACCCGGAAAAACACAATAATAATAGAACTAACAAAAAAATTCTTTTAACTGCAAAGGAATAGAAAAATCCAATGAAATAAATTGATAGACTAAATTATTTCAAGTCTGGTCCAAGTGTATTCACTTAACAATCTTTGGTAACACTCATTTCGACCGTCACAGTCCCTGTCCCAGTTCCTTTCTTCTTCCCAGCATCATCACCGTTGCCTTCGCCGTGAATGACGTATTTTCTCTAGATGCGGTGTGACTTCCAGATGTCAGCCATTTCTTCAATTGGGATCCTTTTGTCTCCAGCAGCAATATGAACATGCCGTAGCCAAGCAAGCACATTAATGCCACATCACTTTCGGCCACGAAAAACGTGAACCGTAACATTGATACTCTGCCCAGCCGATCGCACCTCGAGGGGAAAATTTCAATAGGGACCAACCAACCAAGAAGACCCCGAGACCATGCGAATCCAGCAACATAAACGCATATGGCTATAACCACCGAGGCAGCATACCAAGTGGTAACACCCCAGGATTTCCATTCTTTCCAGATTTCCATGCAATGCTCGACGTAATAAGGATCTGCATTGATAACATCTGCAATCCACCCTCAATAAACAATTTCCTCCTTCCAATCTTGTCAACCAGTAATATGGAAACCAGGGTCGAGACGCAGTTGATGCCAACGGTTATTGCATAAGACATCAAGGCGCCCTTATTTCCGAAACCAATGGTTTTGAACAAAACAAGGGCGTAGAACATGAAGACGTTCATCCCGGTTAGCTATTGGAAGAATGGAATACATGTAACGAATACCAATTGGGGCTGGTATTTTCTCGAGCAAAGCGTGCTCCATGGGTCCTGTATCTTCTTGGATTCAATACGGGCATTAACCAAATCTTGGAATTCTTCGTCAACAATTCGGCCAAGAGCCAACTTAAGAAGATATAAAGAGCTAAATTTGATCCAATTCTGGAGCATATGTCTCACACTTTCTAATTCCAGGTTGAATATTCAACGTGAAGTGTGACAACTTTCGTCCAAACAAGCCTAGATCTCCATTCAATAATTCAGAGGTAAAGCTCCAAAAAACTACTAAGTAAAATATATGAACAGGTTTTGATGTTCCATAGGTAAATTTATAAAAGGCCAAACGGGGTGCTCGACTGAAAGTGAGTTGTGAAGCACCTCACGGAATTTTTCGAGTACAAATACTTGGAGCAATTGGTTTGGGCTTGTCCAAGGACAATGCTAGGCCTTCCTTCACTGGTGAGAGTAATTGTGTTGGCTTGTCTGGAAGTGGTGCCAAGCCTTCTGACATCCATCCTCAACTCAGTCATCAGAACTAGTATCAATAGAGCTATCAATAGTCAACACTACTTGCTTCATTATTTCCCAATTGGGCTCTAACAATGCTCATTGCAAATTAAGTGTAAGAGATCGAAAGTTATATGACAACAGAGCTTGAACTCCTAGCCTTGGATTAATTTTGGGAAGAAGAACTCGAGTAAGCGGGTTTAGAGCCCCATTTCCAGTCCCGGTTACACGTTGGCAGCCTTATTTTCAGTTCCAGTGGCACGTTCAACACTTAAAATTGCACTAGCAAGTTTCTAGATTGACAATGGAGGTTTAAAGCTTTGATCTCAACTCAAATTTCTAGAGAAAAGAGGTGATGGATGAAAGTTCCAGCCCCAATCTTAGTTTGGCGGACCCATTTTCAGCTTGTCAACCTTAATTTGAAGTGTTGATTTAGCAATTTTTATGATAGAACCCGACTCCACAGAGCTAGAGTTCAGCTTTTACGGTAGTAATTTCCCTTCAGCAGTAATGGAATTTCAACTTGGCAGTTTGAGAGGCAAAACTCAGTTCGGTGTTAGTTCGGCAATATAGAGAGATAATTGGAAGCCATAATTTCAAGGGGCTTAAAGCAAATTTGCAAAGTTGAAAAAATAAGAACCAATCCCAAGTACCTTCAAGTTGGCAGTAAAGAAAAGATCTGAAAGTGCAAAATTAAAAATGAATTTTGAATGTGTGATTTCAATTTCGGTCCTAGATCAAGCACTTGAAGGAGAAAGTATTTTCAAATATATGGTCCCAGGTGCTCTCAAGTCAATGCTGAGAAGTTTGAGGTAGGAAAAATTAGGTCTGGGCAATCAGTTCAACGAAGTTAAAGTCAACTTTTTTGAAAAATGAAACCCAGGTCTCGTCCAGCTATTATGTGAGGTTGGCGTTTTAGAGAGTTTGAGAACTTTGGCGTATGTGTGAAAAATGAGAGTTTAAAATGACATTCGGCTATGATAAACTAATTGGTAAGTGACGTGTGGCATTCGACATTAGTGCAAGTATGATCCTCAATGAGAAAAATTACTAAAAGTACCAGAGTTTGTCAGGCCAAACTCTGGTACTTGGGGGCAATTGTTGTGGGCATGTTTAGGACTGTTGCCATATCTTCTGCCACCTCGGCTAAGAACTCAAATTTAGAATTACATGATATGCCTTCAGTACATATGAAGCCCATATCTTCATTACACCCATCGACTTAGTTCAATAACCGGCTCTCCTCCCACATGTGCTAGGACAAGAGCTAGAATACTTGGCCTAAATTTCACATCAAGAAATCAGCTTCCCTCCCAAAGGTGCTGGAACATGTGCTGGAACATCTAAGGCCTCATTCACTAGCTCTCCTCCCAAAGGTGCTGGGTCTAGAGCTAGAACACTTAGCCAAAATTTCATGTCAAGAAATCTCAAGAAACATTTGTTAGCTCCCCTCCTAGAGGTGTTGGGACAAGAGCTGAACACTTAGTCATATTATTTGTCTTGCAGTCCCAGGCTTTAATTACAAGCTCTCCTCCCACAAGGGCAGAGATGAAAGCTGGTTAAAATTAGTTATTTAGGCAAGTTAGTCATAGTGGTTGTACTTATATTGTACTTAGATCACTGTACTTATAATTTCTAGTTTAAAATATTCCGTTTGTACTTGTAATGTACTTGATGGCAGAACCTCCTGAATCTTGTATAGTGTCAGCTCACCCCCCCTCTTACGAAAGACTATAGATAGAGATGGGGAATACTCATTTAGCGGATCCGCTTTTTTAAAACAATTTCTTTCTCTAAAAATCTAAAACATATCCTACCTAGGCTCGAGTCAAACAAGACTTGAAGTTTAGAATTTAATTTCATATTTATCCCAGTAGACCTGATACTCAAGTCTATATTTTGTTGACTATGACTCAAACAAAATCCGACGTCAACAATACACACACACACATGTAAATGTTAAAAAACCTCGCACAAGGTTTATAACAAAACTCTCCACCATATGTGACTTGCAATGATACAGAACACATATATTTTAAATCCATGTGACACAACCCATGCAAAAACATAACCATTGGGAGGGGTGTGTGTGTATAGTGTTTGTTCGTGCGCGTGACAAAATATCAACGCATTATGAGCAAATTTGTGATAGAAAAAGTTCAATCCCTAGTGACTTTCAAAAATAACGTTAACTGCAAAATGGGCCAGCACGGTTCACTGCAAGGACTCAGTTGCTTCTGACTTTTAACTTATGTGCTTGTTTGGCTAAGCTATCCCCTCATACACTCTCATTAATAAATAACCATTTCACTTATAAGTAAGCAAAAGGTAACGCATTCAAACATTTCAAAAATTGACTAAGATTAATTTTAGCTAACTTCTAAGATAAGCTAAACATGCTCTGGAATCCCAAATTCAAGACAAATCCTTGTACAGTTAGAAAACTCATCTACACTTATCTACAAGAAACTTCTCCTGCAGCTAAGGCCTAATACAATGATCATCAGATATCGTCTCTTCAGACGAGGCATCACTGTTAATGACAATCAAGTCATCTTGGTTATTGTTGGGCGGTTTCCTTTTCTGACCATCAGTAACCACTGGTGAATTGTTTAAATGAGATCTGTCACCTGTTGGCAGCTCGGTTTTACCTGAGATGGTGTTCTTGTTATTCAACCTGTTCGTTGATTGTTGATGACTGACATTAGGTTCTCCATATGGCCGGCTGAGTAACTGCATTTGGTGATCAGAAGCAACTGAGGCTGCTGCTGCGTCAAGGGGACTTGGAGGAACGGCAACTGCTTCTCTTAGCCAGGCCGGCAAAGAACCTTTCCCAGGCATGAGCATCGTTTGACCCATATGCAATGAAGATTCAGCACCAGGTACCGCTGGATAAGCATAGGGTGGAAAGATCCTCGAATCTGTAACTGGTCGCTGAAGTTGCCCATTTTGTTGGATTCTGATGAAATCCATTGGTGATATCTTCTTGATATTATCCTCAGACCGGAGGTGCATATCTCCAAATGAAAGGTGGGCATCAGCGGGCGACTGGTTTATTTGAGGATAAGAAATATTCTTCATACGGCATGACAGTACATCTGGGGTATTGGCATTTTTCGGGTGGGAAATGGGCATGTTGTATACAAGTTTGAATTGCTCCTCATCCCATCTCTCAGCCAGATCCCTTGGTGTCCTCCAGGGAAAGAAATGCAGTCTCGGATCCTTCAACATGGCATCCCAATTACCTCTTCCATGTCTCCTCACTCCGATCCACAGAGCATCTAGCTCCTCTTCTGACCAAGTGGCTGGAGATTCAAACCTGTCTAGAAAGCTACTTCTGCTCCCTGATGCTACTCTTGCTCTCCTTAAAATGTTATCAAGCATCATCCTATGTCTTAAAAAAGATGGTGTTTGATCCACATAAGGGCGCAGTCCTAAATCACGAAAGATTTCTTGAGATTGAAAGTTAACATTAGGCCACTGACATGACATGGAATTGCAAGCAATAGTTGACTCCATTGGAAGGGTTAAACCAAGAAAGAGTGAAGATCTTGAACTGGCATGTTTGAGCTGGCTCCGGCTTTCTTCTGCTTCCACAACAGTAGTTGCCTTCGGCTGTGTGTTTGCTGATTGTAACAAGTCATCGCTTCTATGTTCGGGGAATAACTGCAACAATTTCCATTAAAAAATATATATATTGAAATTACATCACAAGTCCCAATACAGATGCATTCCTTCCATTTGGTCGTTGCCGTGTCAACTTTTTACTGAGAAAACTACCATTGTATTTACTTTAACTAAGGGAACAGCTTTGTAAGCAGTTGACATTTTAATAACCAAATTGATAGAATCCATACTTAGGACCGAAAACACCAGAAAAGTTAGGCCAAAGACAATACTGAATAAATGAATAGGTTGTGGGCCAATTTTTCAAGTTGTCATATACTTTTTTCATAAAATTAGGGGAACTTCGGGGAGGGGCATAGACTCGATCTCATCCCGCTAAAGGCAGTATACTCTTTAACACTTCAGCGATCACCCTTTTCAAGTTGTCATATACCATGCACAATAAATATATGAAACACACTTCTATATGAACCAGAAAAGAAATTGAATGTAGCAGCTGGCCAGGAATATTATCATGCCTAAGAAGCACCAAATTATAACACAAACTACCTGCATAAAATGTCAATTATGCGAGTTACCTGAAGATAATGACTTTTTGAAGCAATGTTGCTGAACGGTGGAGTGTGATTTGCAGAACCATTATTTTCTCCTATTGCTTTCACTAAAAAGCAACTAGTTTCCCGAATTCCTGCCTCGTGAGTAGACAAATTCTCTTTAATTTTCCCATTCGCATATTCCAAATTTCTGATTCGAGGAGACCCTTTCTGACAATAAGGTTCATCAGAACCGGAGTCCAGTGCTACATTGCAGTCAATATCACCAGCTGTAATATTATACAAAAATTAGTAAAGGCAAATACCTAGCAGAGAGAAGTGATGAAAATGGAAAATCTTTATATTGTTAAGGCACTAATGTATCATGTACGAATCTACATAAAATCCTTACCAGGTGGAGCAACAGACAGGCCCTGACGCATTTGAGAGAATCCATCTCCCAATGTCTTATTGGGCAATCTTATGGTGTTAGAATCACTATTAGATAATCTTTCAGATGTTTTATGCTCCAAATCTTTAGTGGCAACATCCAATGAGATTCTTGATGGATTTATAGGCTGATTCTCTTGAACTTCCATCTCAGCATAACTATGAAAAGAAGTTTCCTTGAGAGAATCGGGAGAACGATGAACAGGAGATGAGGTGCCCGCTGTTTCACGCAGGCATGCTGATTTCTTGCTCACTTGTATGCCACTGTTACAAAAATTCAAGATTCAAATGACATAACAAACAGTTAATTAATTGTTAACTACAAACTACAAAGATACAAAGAAAGTTACATCACAGTCTCTGGTTCTGATGCAGGAGACACAGACTTATGATTGGTTTCATGACTGTTCACCTGTGACAGAAATGCAAATTTATTAGCAGTCACCGATTACAGATTCTATTATCTCATTTATACAAAGACAAACATGATATTATTCAATTTTATAGAGAATCTTCTACGATCAAACAAATTAACAAATAAATGTCAGCTTACCAGTGATAAGATCATGGACATAAATTCAGTAGACAAAATATCAACAAGACATGATAAGAATCCCAAAATATATGATGGATGCAAACCAGAAGCTCCAAATATTCTGTGGCTACTATCTTGAGTACAGATTCATTTCTCCCACATCATCAAGTTTCCTGGAGGTTACCAGGTATAATGAAGTGACTCACAAAACTAAAATCTGTTATGCCTATATCAGCAATATCCAAGCACAAAATGGACAAACCAAGAAAGAAAATTTTGGTGCCATCATCATGCTACCTCATTATTGAAAATGGAATTGTCGCTTTTGATCAGTGAACATATAGAATGTAGGCAAACAGATTCCCATTGATTATTCCATAAACAGATATGCAAAGTCAGTATTAACTTCAACATAGAAATATATCCGATGAGATTTTAAGAAATGAATCAGTCAATTGTTCCCATAAAAACGTAATGATTAAGTGACCACCCTCCTCCTCCTGGCCCTCCTTTTTTCCACATACGTTACTTTAATAAGCAAAGCAGCTATCCTAAGAAATGAAGTCACAGGCACATATGCAACCCATTTACATCAATTCGACTTATGGCTTCTTTTTACAATAATTAACGAGGAATCATACTCGAGTTATTAGCACTGTAACTGTATGCAAAAATTCATTTCCTTTTGAATCAGGATCCAGTATGCAGATCTATTTTCATGAAAATGGCGTCGGTAGAATTTCTTTAAGTAATCTTAAAAACCAATATTACCAGTCTCAACCCTTTCTTTTTTTTCCCCTTAATCTCTGGTAGCATGAATATACTTTAAACAATGATTTTCCCAGATCAAAGGAAATAAAAAGTTCTTCCAGAAGCTAGTTATTTAGCACCTTTTGCGAAAGAAAAAAGTCCCGCCCGGGGGGGGTGTGGAGTTTGGATATCCAAGAAGCTGCTTTCAAAAAGAATACATACTTCATTTTCATTCTTAACAAAAGAACCCCTCAGATGTATATCCTTCCCGTTCCTCAGATCCATTGGAAAATCCTCTGGGCAGCTCTTAGCAGGTTGCACTTCAGATTTGCTGGTGGAGACAGCTGAAGCAACAGTGCATTCCTCAGCCGCTGGTGTAGATTTCTCTCGAGCTTGCATCTGAGAGTTTGGATTTGCACCGGTAGCATCCTTGTTCTGCTTGGATCTTCGGCGAAATGTAATGAGTGTTGAGGTAAACTTTCGTTTTGCAGTTGAATTGTTGCATAAGCTACTATATTCCTCTTCTTGAACTACGTCGATTTCTCCCCGAGTAACATTTTCCAAAAGAGATGCGTCTTTACTCACAGGGCTGCAATTTTTTCCCACACATCCTTCCAGAAGTGCATTTGAATGAACTTTCATTTGTGTCGCATCAGATTCTACTGGAATGGTCTCGCCTTTTGGTCTGCTAGAGAAATTCAGTTCTTTGCCGCAACCAAAGCAGAGCCTCCCTTTTGGGGAAAACTTCAATTGAAAGGAGTTGTGTAAATTTTAATAAGTTCTAAGAAATGTATAGAAAAGCAATCACAATTTTCACCATCCATAAACCTATAAGAAAAAAAGGAACGGATATACCTCAGGAGTGTTAGGACATTGAATAGGATACTGCTGATAGCAGCTTTGACACTGGAAAATACTGTCACCATATTTGCCTCCGAAGTATTCATGACATATCTGCAAATAGATCAAAATTATACATCTCAATAGAGTAAGGAATCTCACAGTTTAAAAATTATGGAGAGGGCACAGAGAACCAGATTATAAAAAATAAAAAGTGATAAAAGAGGCGACAGTGATTATGAATTCAATTCAAATAACTACATAAAATATAGCCGGATCATTATACTCATTTCCTTTTTCTTTCGGGGGGTGGGGTTGTTATTGTCCAAGAATGCCAACACAAATTTGCAACACAAAGGTTTAATAAATACATAAAATCAGATGAGAAGATGCATATGTTGAAAGGCTTATCGTCCGCATTCTAACATCCCCGCCTTGATAAAGAATTAGCAAAACTGCGTCCACGATACAGACTAAGCCAATCATTCCAACATACAATATACTAGTATCCTTCAATATGAAAATGGAGGTTAATTCCATGTAAAGAGTAGCTTTTGAAAAACTGATGGATGCAGCGGATGAGATCTTTACTTTGGAGTTTAGAAAGAAAAATCACTCTCCCAAAACTGGAAAAGTTATCCCGAAGCTTCATTCAGAGCTCAACCCTAGTGCCCACATGATTTATACAATTTTAACCTTCTAAGAATTCAGGTCACAAATGACAACCTGAATTGAAGAATGTTGTCATCATGATTATGGAACGTAAGCAATTGCTAATAATAAAAAAAGGAGATATGAGCACAGATGTCGAATAAAGGCTTATTGGTTCAACAATCAATATCTGCAGTTCAAAGCTTCTAGAGCATGCTCGACATAAACAATCATAACTCAAGATAGCAGTAGGCTCTATAATCACATTAATTCTGTCTTCAAAATCCTTTATTCCAGTCAAGGGCTGCATAACCAAAGTAATAAGTTCATGGCATACGTCAGTTGTGGCACGTAAGCAATTGCTAACAATAAAAAAGGAGATATGAGCACAGATGTCGAATAAAGGCTTATTGGTTCAACAATCAATATCTGCAGTTCAAAGCTTCTAAAGCATGCTCGACATAAACAATCATAACTCAAGATAGCAGTAGGCTCTATAATCACATTAATTCTGGCTTCAAAATCCTTTATTCTAGTCAAGGGCCGCATAGCCAAAGTAATAAGTTCATGGCATACGTCAGTTGTGGCACCATGGAAGCTAATAAATGCAATAGTTAAATGAGCATGGTGAAACAGGATTCTACGAAGGCCATAGAGGGCGAGAGAGTTCAGTATCTTGGCAATAACAAACGGAAACAATGTAGAAGAAAGTTGGTTCTAGCTCGTGACAAGAACGCATACAAGGATAGGTACCTGACGCGGATTATTCTACACTTCACCATGAAAGGCAATAAAAATATGAGGAAGTCGAATGCGAGTTTATACAGCAATAATTTCCAATTCCCCACACTCATATTCCAGTCATGAGTTTGTTGTTCCGATCAGACAGGTCCTATCTAACATATTTTTCTCAGCTCATTCATGATTATGCTACAGCTATTGCAAAATTGGTCAAATGCGGCTACTCTCTAATACGAGGACTGAAGGTAAGATAATTCTAACTGATCATTTTAGGAGTATTTGGACATTAATGCTCATTGTATGCAGCACCTTTGTATTAGAAAACTGTGCCTCTAAAATGGAACATCTGTGAGGTAATATTCCTACCAATTGATTCCAACTTAACTAGATAAAAACCAATTTAAGTTAAGAAAATAATATATTTCAGCTGCTTGCACTTGCAAAAGATTACCAACAGTATAAAATTCCAAACAAATTCATTTTGCATCTCACCCCATATTCCTTGTTCGGGTTCTCCCATCTATTTTCTTCAATTGGCTCTGTGTTCTTGTACAGAGTTGCATAGGCTTTGGACTCTTGGCACTCTGGAGGTTTCTCAAGACACATATTCTTATGAGAAAGATTCAATCTTGATGGCGGCCGCCTACGCTTGTAAGTCAAAACCACTTTACTACCCATCATCTATGATCTAGGCGCCGCTGCTCTCTAAAACTGAGGGTCACCAATTTTAGGACATTATGTTTTGGTTTGCTGCTACATCAATGGCAGCAGGTACAAAGGATTAGATTGAAACCAGCAAAACATTACCATGCAAGAAGATGCAGAGCTTGCTAAAGAAAACAAACCACTAATATGAAACAATTATGATTGATAAGATAACGAGAGTCACTCTGTAAACAATGCAACAATTTTGTGCTTTTAATGGTGGATTTTAAAATATGGTATCTCGTTTCAAAAAAAAAATAGTGGATTTTAAAACGTGGCTCAGTCACAAGACAATATTTGACGTCAATAATTGACTACCAAGTACCAATTCTCCCTTGTTTGAGCAAAACATTAGAAGCTTATAAAAAGAATTGACTACACCTTCCTAATCCTGTATAAGACAAAGAGCTGCATTTATACATTCCCGCATCCAAATTTTGCTGAAAAAGCTATTTCAATATTTCCCTGCCTTAAAAGATATCTCACTTCAATAAAATAACCCAATTCACAACAATAACACATATCCTAAATTGAAGAATGCACAAAATAGAAGGGGAAAAGGACCCAAGATTTCATCACCATGTTCATAAACACATAACAAAAATAGATAAAAATACAAAACGAACCAGAAAATAGAGAAACGCCATACCAGAAAGACAACCAATAGCGACACATCCAAGCTCTAAAATACATATAATAAATATGCAGGCAAACAAACGTACTTATAAAAAGAAATCGAGTTAAGGAAAAATAATGGCTGTCACCGTCGGTGAAGAAAGAAAGTAGCCGAAAGTACAGTACTACAGTAGGTGGGTTTCCTGACATTCAAAGAAACTCGCAACCAATTCTTGAATTCAAAGCCATAACAGAGATATTAAAGAAACAACAATGCACATGATAGAGAAACCCAGAAAAAGAAACACAAATTGAACATCATATAGAGAGAAACGGTAACATGAAAATACCCATATTCATATTCAAAAAGGGGAACAAAATCCACAGTAAATCCTGCAAATAACGATTACAAGTAGAAAAACCACTACCCACAAATACATACATACAAAAAAGAAAAGGCTCTCACCGGCGGTGTGAAAAGAAGGGAGCCAAAAAAGCATTGTGTATATATTCTAGAAAGAGATTACTACAAAAATAAATATGCATCGAGAATGGGAAGTAGACTTGACTGATGCAAATTTATGCAAGGAAAGGAAGGAAAGGCACTTGGTTGTGTGCGTATTTATTGCAGTGTCACGTCGTAATCCAGCGTACATTTTGGAAGTGGGCTCCACCGGTGTTGTTCTTTTGCTTCGATTTTCGTACACGTTTGAACCGTTCAGTGCGCATGTGACTTCACCTGCAGCTATGCAGGCGCAGTACTCTTCTGCTGTTTCTGTACGCCAAACAAAGAACAATTTTCTTCTAGACAATATACATAAAAACACTTTGTCCATTTGATTTTTTTTTTTTTCCTTTTGTACTAAGGGGATGGGATGGAGATTGTGGGGATTCAAATTTGGGTAACTCCAATAAGGAGTTAGGCCTTAACTACACGAGCTAACCCCTAATCCCTTGTCCATTTGGTATTTTGATTCCACATAATTGAAATACCATGGCTTGCCTTTTTTTAAATAATTAAGAGTTTGTTTGATTCTCGTTATTTGTCCAAATTTGAAGAAATTATAATAAGTGGAGAGGTCAACTATGTATTAGAAATGTAAAAAAATTTGAAATATGTGGTTGTAATTAAACAGTTATCAAATTAAATGTCAAATCAGTAATAAGTACAATTATAATTTGAGAGAATAATGAGAAATAATGAGAATCAAACAAGCTCTAAAATACTTACAACAATTAAGTAGATGTTTGATTCCCAACGATTGACATTGGATTATAATGAAAAATTATAATGAGGTGAAATAAGTGGTGTAGATTTAATAGAAGTTTGAAATTTGTAGTTACAAATGAGCAGTTGTCATATCATTGCTTAAATCAGAGGTAGGTAAAATTTTAACGTGGATTGATAATGAGAACCAAACAAATTATTATGCTTCCATTATCGCAGATTTAGAATTTTTAGTGGTACCAGCTAGAATGTACAAGCTATCAAATCGATTAAGAGCTTGTTCTCGAAAACATTATCAAATAATTAATTTATAAATGTTGATTTTTTTAGATAATGTGTTTTAGAAATGTAAAGAAAGTTTGTTAGTAAGTGTTAAAATTTATTTTTTTGTGAATAATATGTAGTTGAATTGGTTATGAAAATTTTGGTTTATATAAAGTTCTATAGAACAAGTTCTATATATACACTAGTTGCATGTGTCGCGTTTATACTTTTGTATTTTTATCATTTATTATTATTGAACTATAATTAAAATTCTTCATTTCTTTGTTACTTAAAAGCTTGTAATAGTTGATTTAAGCACACAAGAAAAAGGAGAAAATTAAAGGGAAAAAAATATAACACTATTTGATCCATCGTCTATGATTCATTGAATTTCAAAACTAAAATTATGGATATTTCATGGCAAGTACTTAAAAAATCATCACAACCCAAGTTCAACGTGATTGGGCATTCAACAAAACGAACATCTCCATTGTAATAAAAAAGGTGACATTATCTTCATTATGTACATTTCCAAAACCTATGTAATCTTTCATCAATATTATATCTATATCAACTATAAAATATGCTGGTCATTGTGATAGAATATGTCAAAATAGAAAGAGCAAAAGCGTGATTACTATTGCACCAACCTCGTCTCCACGGATAGCTTTCTTGAATCTATTTGACCACCAAATTGATCTGTAACGAAATTAAGTATGAAATAAATAAAAAGATATCCACAATCACAATAAAATTATGATTGTAATTCATTAAAAAAAAAAGGAAAGAAAGAAAAATTAACTTGATAAAATGAACAGATACTCACCTTTCATGAATTCGTCCAAGAATACTTGGAGACTTGTCAAAATGAAACTTTAGCTACTATTATTTTCTTTTCAACTCTTTTCAGGTGTACCTCGGACCCCTCAACTATTTGCTTTCAAACTTTATAAGCATCATCAAGTGCCTAGTGCGTACCGCTTCAATATCTAGGAGGGCATAGCTCAAATGATAAACAGGGCTCAAATGTCCTCAATTTCTTAGCAATTTCTCTATTGACTCATTAAAATTCATGAACCATATAAAGAATTTTGTTTAATCATATATATCACTCATACTAATTTGCAAACAACCTATGAAATCTGAATCCACTGCGTTATCAATATTTCAACATGTTAACCAAGTTCATACATCTCTAGAACAAAAAGGAAATTCTATGTAACTATCTGTTACATTGTTTCACCTTATTTTAACCAAGTTTATCGCAACGAATTACCCAAACTACTCACATCTTCATATCCACAAATAGCAAATTTCTAATAGATCAAACAAATTAAAAGTGTTCATAGCAAAATAAAGATAATCCGTTCAGCTTATGATAACCAAGATAGTCAACTTATTGCAATTTACCTAAGTAAATGCATATCATTTGATAATAAGATGACAAACTTCAAACTTCTTAATATTAACTCACTAAGATTCACAGCTCCTATAAACTTAGAGAGTTCATTTTTAACTAAAGTATTACCCATATTCGAATACTAAACAGAGAATAAGTTCGATAAATTTTAAACGAAACTTAAAAGGGAAAAAAAACTTCACTATAAAATAGCTACGCCTAATCAATAATATCCCTATTGTTTTCTAAACAAATCCAAGAGACATTGTATGACAAAACATTTTTGTCTCATTGTTCATCTTAATAATCTACAATTAATATATAAAGGGCAATTATATTGCCACTAATTTTTTTTTGTCACACCACAAATAATTTAAAATTTTTTATTTACTTAGATGCCCATAAACAAAATTACATCACTAATCTTCATTTAAAGATATAATATATTATTATTTTGTATTCCTACACCACATCAAAATCCATTTTTCTTCTTTATTTTCTTCTCTTCTTCTTTTCACGTTAAACAATTTGTCGGAGTCGGCTTCATTGATTTCTGCTGCCGTTACAGGATTTTAGAGAAATTTTGACCACTTCCGCCATTGGTAATTTGGTGACTATTATATATTGGGTGGATTATAGCATCGAATTTTGTTCTTCCTGTCAGTTCTGAATCTGCCTCTAAGCCATATAATGGTAAGTTAATTGAACTATTTGACTTTTTTTTTTTGATGTTTTAATTTTTTTCTTTTTGAGTTTTTTGCGTTAGGAGATACTTAAACGAAACAATATAGTACTAAATATCATGCATAGCAAGTTGATTGATTGTTTTGCCAAACATATATTTTACTCATATCATTCATTGCGTAGACATTTATATGTGATCTTGTTTGAACTACAGAATTTTGATGAAGCTGTCCATACTTATGATTATACAGAATACTTCACGACAAGTCAAGTATGGTTCAATCAAATTTTTCTCTTATAATATTCATTTATTATTACCAAATTGTAATTATCATGTTTTATTTATCCATAATGTAGGTTTTTTCTAGTCGAGATTTATTATCTAATTGGGTTTGTGCAACTGGAAAAAATCTAGGTGTCGTGATTGTTGTTGCACACTCAAAGGTTGGTGGCTATGGACGCAAGCCTATAATAAGGTTTGAATGTGAGCGCAGTGGAACATATAAGAAACGCAAAAGTCAATCTGATCATGAATCAAAAAACCGAGATCTGTTGGAACACGTAAGTGTGGTTGTCCTTTTGATCTAAATGGTATAAAGATGCCTAACGAAGATGATTGTATGGTAAAGGTATGTTGCGGATTACACAATCACCCACCGAAACAACATTTGGAAGGTCATCCTTATGTTGCAAGACTTACAAGTGAAGAAATAAAGATTTTAATAGACATGTCAAAAAGTATGGAAAAGCCGAGGAATATATTGATGACCTTGAAGGACCAAAATACTATGAATGCTAGCACATTGAGAACTATTTATAATGCTCGTGCGAGACATAGATTATTCGAAAAGGCAGGAAAGACACAAATGCAGCAATTGTTAAGCAAGCTAAGTGAGCACAACTATATTGAGTGGCATAATTCTAATACAAAAACAAATGTAGTTAGGGATCTTTTCTTTGCACATCCGGCATCTATAGATTTGTTACTTGCATTTCCACATGTGCTTATAATGGATTGTACTTACAAAACCAATAGATATAGACTTCTTCTTTTGGAGATTGCTGGAGTTACTTCGACCCAAATGACATTTTCTGTTGCATTTGTATTCATGGAGTATGAGCGAGAAGTAAACTACACTTGGGCACTTGACATATTGAAAAAATTGGTGAATCAAGATGTGATGTCTTCCGCAATTATCACTAATGGAGAGTTGGCTCTTATTCAAGCAATTGAAAAGGTATTTCCCAATGCTAAAAATCTATTGTGCAAGTGGCACATATCCAAAAATGTTTCTGCTAACACCAAAAAAGAGTTTAAGTCAAAAGAATTGTGGGAGAAATTCCTCATTAGTTAGAGCCAATTAGTTGGATCATCTATGGCAGAGACGTATGAACAACTTCAAAGGGATTTAATGAATAATTTTGACGAATTCCTAAAAGCTTTGGAATATATCCAAGGAGCTTGGTTGAGTAAATATAAGGAGGAATTTGTTGCTACATGGACAAATAAGATTATGCAATGTTACGTCTAACAGGTATTTTATATATGATTTATGACATATCTATTTGATATATTCTTATTTAATAGATTGGAAAAAAAGTCATTATCCTTACATTTAACCAATATAGTTAAGTTGCTTGTCTGTATTTATATATTTATAGGGTTGAGAGCGCACATTCAAAATTGAAGAAACATCTTGGATCATTACAAGGAGACTTTGAAACATCATGGAAGGTGATGCATTATCTTGTAGAATTGCAATTCACTGAGATAAAAGCTTCGTTTGAACAAAACATGAATTTGGTTCAACATAACTTTAGATGTGGTCTTTTCAAGGAGCTTTGGGGTTTTGTGTCTAAAGAGGCAATGAATATTATTTTCAAAAAGTCAAAGCAAGCACAAAGCATTGGCTTTGACCTTACGGCTTGTCATTAATGTACTCTTAGATTAACCCATGGTTGGCCATGTGCATGTGAAATTTCAAAATACATTGTTACTAGTTGTTCTATTCCACTGTCATCAATTCACTCTCATTGGAGAAAGTTGGACACATTGGTTACATCAAGAAAGGCTACTTCTAAGTTGAATATTATTATCGAATTAGAGAATATACAGAGATTATTCACTACATGCAGTGAAGCAGATAAACTATTGTTGAAAATGAAGTTACGAGAAGTTTATGAGCCATCTACTACTTCGTTGGTATTGCCTTTTGATAAGGCTAAAACTAAAGGACGACCATCTTCTAAGGTTGATACATCAACCAAAAGGGATCCGTCATATTTTGAATTTGTTGAGACAAAGTACTGATGACAAAATTTCTCCTAGCACAGTTAACTCCATCAAAGTTTCAAGAAAAAAGAAGCAGAAAACTCAACAAACTCATGTGAAGAGTGATAGTATATTCTCAGAATGTTCCATCCCAAAGTAGTCACGGAATGTATATTTAACATTGTAAATGTTGGATCTGATGGCAATTGTGGTTTCAGGGCAATAGCTAGCTCGCTTAGATTGGGAGAAGATGCTTGGCGACAAATTCGACATGAGCTTACACATGAGTTGAATTCTAATTCCCATTTCTATGAAAACTTTTATGGAACAATTCAGTGTGTGAAAGAATTATTATATATATTAGATTTTTCTGGCACGTGTGCACCATTTGATAAATGGATGACAATGCCTGAAATGGGCTCTTTGATAGCATCTTGATATAATATTGTATTTGTTCACATATCGGCTATACAGTGTTCGACATTTCTTCCATTACGTTCTCCAGCTCTTCCATCAATAATTCAGAAAGTCATCTCATTGGGTTTTGTTAAAGGGAATCACTTTGTGCAGGTAACTCAATTTTAATGACATCCAAATTAACTTGCTTTTACTAATGTGTAATGTAAGTTATTGATTCTGTAGGTGAACTTGAAGTCCAATTGTCCAATTCCACCTATCGCACACAATTGGCACAAATATAGAGATGAAATTACAAGTGGATGGGAGAGACCATATGAATCACGAATTAAGACATTTAGAGAGATGATTGTCTTTGATGTTGCTATGCAAGAGATTGTTAACTTAAACTCTCCATAATTGTTTTTATCATTATGTACATTTAGATTATAGACATATGAATTATTATATTTTCATGAATGCATCTTTTGTAAGAACATATTGGTTTTCTAGACCCTGATGAGATGAAGATCTTCATGTTGTTTTGTGCCTTCTTGAAAGAGTTTCTTTAATAGACTGCTGAGTTTTTGTGACTAAACCGTGCTTGGTCCTGATTTGAGTGCCCTGGTCTTTTACGGGCTGGTGATTTGGTTCTGCTTGTTTGACTTTTTAATTGCTGCTATTTTTTTGTTCTTTTGATGGCATTGATGTGCCCTTTTACCTGGACTACTGTTGGTTTATCTGTGCACTACTAGTGCTACAGGGGATCCCTGCATTTTTTGCCACTGGTGTTGCTGCTGGTGATCCTTGCAATGCTTGTGCTGCTGTTGCAAATTTCTTGTTTTGCTGGGGCTGCTGTTGGTATTTCCCTGCGTTGTTGGCTGTTGGGTTATTTTCTTACATTGCTGATGATGCTGCTGCCAATTCCTTGTTCACTCTTTGTTTGGGTAGCTTAAAAATGGTTGAATATTCCCCTTTTTCTTCAGCTGTACTTGCTTTCTTTATGGAATGAAAATTGATTTTTTATTTAAAAAAAACACCAAGAATGCAACTTTTAACTAGACATGAAAACGAATCATTGTATTTTTTTAAAAAGAAAAAAAATGCATTTCATTAATATGCAAAAAGGTACATAAGAAACCAGGGCTATGTGCCCCATTGGCAAAAAAAATCAAAAATCAAAAATCAAAACACAGTAAATCAATATACAAAAAATAAAAAGCAGCATCATGAGCAAGTATAGCATCCCAGCAATGGCACCAAACAGCAATAGCATGCAACATCCCAGCCACAGAATCTGGTTTAAATGCAAAATCCCAAACAAACCAAATCAAGAAGCTGAGCTGGAGAGAAGACAAGCGCGAACCCCAAGTTGCAACAAGGCTGAAAACACAGGAAGAAGGCATCAATCCAAAACAAAACAGCTCTAATCAAACCGACTAGCTTTTGCTTTCCATCATTATGTTTAGTGAATCCATTAGCCCAATTTAAAATCACAGCCACCAATCTCTCCAAGTAAACAATTGCACAAACAATCTGTAAACCACTGTTCTTACCACTCAACTAGACAAAATAGAACTTCCAAGGAGGTATACAATATATAATAATAATAATACAAAAAGGAAAAGGAAAAAAAGACAAAAAGAGCAATGTATGTCAATAAATTCATCATAGTTATGTTTGCTGAAAAACCAATGAATTTCTTCCAGATTTGGGACACTGAAGGACAAAGAAAATGATATTGTAGAAAAAAAGATGTACTTAATAAAAGGAAGAAAATACAATAATCACTCCAACAGCAAATATGCTTACTGAATTAGATATATAGTCGCTAGAACTAAGGTCCGTAAACTAGAATTAGAAAGCGACAAATATAGAAAGCGAAATAATTAGCCAGCAACATGATGTTAAACCAGACTCACATTGAGGAGATAAATTTTCATTTTGTCTTGCTTCACAATTATTGAATAACTAGACTCACTAGTAGGCTTTCAACATAAGGAGACTGGCACAATATTTCAATATCCCTCAGCTTTGCAAAGCAAAAGTCTCTCTCCTTAAGATTGTCCACTAATAGCTTCAACTATGTAATTTGTCCCATAAATATCAACATAAATGGCCTCTTAATAAATATTCTTTACTAACAAACATCTCCATATTCTAAAGAACATGTTGCTCAAATGCTCTTAATAGATTTCTTGCTAGTTACTTCAAAGGGCTTTCTTGCCTTATCCCCAACAAATGGAATTTTCTCAGCTTCCTCAACCTTGATGATAGAATGCGGCAGCATAATATCATCATCCTTGAAATTTGTCAAATTAGAAATTTTAGATGTTTTAGTATCATCATCCACTACCCACCCCTTCCTCATTCTGCATGTTTGTCTAAGTTAGAAAGGAAAAACATACAGAAGCTCAATCAACCTTGGAAAGTTGGTTATGGCTTATTTAGCACCTGCTTATATACAGAAAAATGTCATATCTCAATTAGCCTTGGTAATACTAGATGCAACTCAAGAATTGAATGAGTCAATTATAATTGTGCTAATACTCAGACATTGAGGACGAAGTTGCACTTACTGGATTTTCTTTGTGATTATTTCACCAATATACAGCCGGCAATAAAGGCAAAGGTTAAACCAAAAACCTCCACGAGAGAAGAATCAAGGGAGATATTGTCCAGAAAATTACGTTGCACAAGGCAGATTGACAAAGAGAAATACAGAAAAATTAAGCAAGAAGAAAAATAGGAACAAGAAAATGAAAATCCAAAGAATGGCAATGAGAGAGGACGGGATCTGAGAAATATAAAGGCCCATTATTTGCAATGTGCAATTACAAAAATAAATCTACAATTTACCTTCCAAGTTGGTTATGGAAGATTTGGCGAAAATTGTTTGACCTTGTAAAAATTAGTGTGAGACAAGTGAAATCAGTATGAGTAAAATGCCACAAAAAGGGGATATAATAATCATGACCCTGTAGAAACCCACAATAGCAAGATTACATATTGGCAAAAGAAACATGAGAACAACGACGATATTATCGCATCCAAAGGTTAAAATGGAATACTCAAAGACCACAAATTATACTTACCCATGCATTTAATTGACGAGCCCTCCACACGTAAGCTTCCAGCGTCAAGACTCCCGAAAGAGAAACTATTTGGTTCAAACCTTTCACACGCAAAAAATATGTCAGTCAAGACCCATCAAGGTTCCTGGAGATGACACTGACGCTGGTCGAACTCGCCGGCAGCCTTGGGGTCGCCAGTCACCAGCGATTTGGGTGATGGAGGAGTGGAGGGTAGTTCTGCTGGTGGTGAACTAGAGATATGTTCGTTCCTTCCTTTTCCTCTTTTTTTTCTCTTTTTTTTTCTTTTTTGGCCCTTTTAACAATGTGGACCACATTTTTTAATCCTATTTTTCTTATAACATTTAAAATAAATTATGGTGTTATTATCCATTTCAATCCAGAATGTGGTGGGCATAAAATGTGATGTGTGAATTAAAAAGTGTAGTGGTAATATAATTGCCTATATATAAAAGATGGAATCCTTGTAAAATATTTAGATTCCACCTTTGCCCCTACTATTTTCTTTTAATTCTCAATTTGCCATTTCTTTCTTATTACACCACATTTATTGTCTTCTACTGATTAATCTCAATATATTAAAATATTATGAAACTAAAATATTACACTCTATTTATTACACTCTTATTAATCAATATTATAAAGAAAATAATATATTGTGAAACTTTCCTTGAAACAATTTGTATTTATAATATTATATTAATTTTTAATGTGGTATTTATTTTGGTTGATTTCAATTTCAACTATTATTTCATAGTGGTAAAATGTAACTCGCTTTTGATTTTTTTTTTTAATTTCAAATTCTATTTTTACTTCTAATCCCACATTATTCCTTAATCCCAATTAGTATATTATTTAAATTCAATTTTAAGATTAATCTTTAGTTTTTATTGTGGTTAATTTTAGTTCAATTTCAAGATTAAAACTATAATATTAAATACATAGCTACCATATTGTTAACTCATTAAATTAGTATTTTTTAAGAAATTTGTTTAAATAATACGTTTTAAAGAAATCAAAAATGATTATAATTTTTTTATTGAAGAAGTAAATATTTAAATACTATCAACAATTATAGAAATCCAAACATAATTATTTTATTGTTCTAAGTTTTGTCTATTACATTATATGTTGAATCTTCATTACGAATAACAAATGTGCAAAAATCCCTATATACAAAATTTTTTACCACAAATAATTGTATAACGTTTTTAGTTAATGCATATTGTGACCATTTTTTCTTCTTTAATTTCATATTAGAACTATGTTATATATATATATGTATGCATTTTTGACTTGAGATCAATAATAAAGAAGATTATATATATTACACTTTCAATTCAAACTAATTTTGTAGGTTGGAAATTTAGTGAAATGAAAAGATATATATGTATATATATTTGTATTTGAATCTTGATTTATGTTTTAATATGTAAAATTCATGAACAAAATTAGTACGATATTGATTTAGTTTTGTATGTTGTTTTAATATTGATTTATGTTGCAATATATATAATATACATGAATATTATAAAATTAATCATTACAACTTAAAAAAATACTAATCATTACATGAATATTTGATTTCGTTTAATTCCATTATCAAGACAGATGAACGTCATAAAATAATTATTATATTTAATTTAATTTAATAATAATAAAAGTTTATAACTTACATATGGTTATACTACAATTAATTATTTTAATGTGATGTAATTGCCCATCATATCAATGTTCATATTTCATCTCTTCATGCATACTTCACCCACTATAAATTGATGGTCGAGATCCAAATAAATTCAAGAATATTGAAACACAAATCTAACTTATACTTTTCTTTTAATTAATCAAATCTTAGTTTTAACACATTCTCTAGCGAAATGGCTTTGTCCGCATCAACTAAAAAAGAAGAGCATTGTATGCTAATAAAAGAATTGAGTGCGTTTGATAAAAAAATAGACCATCAAATTAACTTTTCAATCCATGAGAAACTTTTGAATACCTTTTTACCCCTCCATTTTTGAATTGAAAGTCCAATATAACCTTAATTGGTAACTAAAATTTATATAAGATATATACAATTATCATACATTTATTTATATTATTATTGTAATAAATAATAAAAGAATTTCAAAAGCCAGAAGTCTTTTTATTTTCTGTTCAACTATTAATTACATTCTTAAAATGTGAATTTGCGTCATTTATTAGAAAGCATGAGATGAATACATATCTTATTCACTAATATCGTAGATTGAAACTCCTATATATAGATGATCTTCTATAGAAATTATTGTGACAGCCTCAATCTCACATCACTTGGGTAAAGAAAAGTAGACCAATTTATAAGCCAAGAGGCCCACTCCATCTGACATAAGGCCTTTTGGGTAGAAGCTCAAAAGCAAAACCGTACGGGCTTTGCCTAAAACGGACAATATCATGTCAAAGTGGAGCGGGTGGTTACAGATGGTATTAGAGCAGAGCCCAATCAGAAGTGTGTGGCCAACGAAGACGTTGGGCCCCTTTAGGTGGGGTGATTGTGACCGCCTCAATCCCACATCAATTGGGTAAAGAAAAGTAGACCAATTTATAAGCCAAGATGCCCACTCCATCTGACATGAGGCCTTTTGGTTGGAAACCCAAGAGCAAAGCCATGAGGGCAAGGCTCAAAGCGAGTAATATCATGTCAAAGTGGAGCGGGTCGTTACAATTATGATACAAACTTTATCCATCGATTTTGGTGTTCTGAGTTTTGGTTTTAAAAATCATGTCATAACTTATAAACCTAATCATATTTGAATTTTTAAATTTTTTTATTAATTGTGAATTTTTATTCAGATTTGACAACAATATTTATTTGCAGAAATAATGAATGTATCTCAATGTTTTCTATTTATTACAATATAATTCTAAAACTTTTATGTGTTCTTTTTTTTTTTTTTGTAAAAAAATTCAATGTCAAAGCTTAAACTAAAGCACCATTTCAAACTATAAAAAAGGCCAAATTTTATGCCTTATTGTACTCTCTCCGTCCAAAAAGATATTCCTTTTAAATTTTATCACAAATTAAAAAAACTCAATTAATACTGTTGAAAATATACATTTAAGAATGCATTTCATAATATGTCATTTGATTTATTTAATATTTCACTTTATATCTACTTTATTACTGATTACGTCCATGCACAATAAATAGGGGTATTTTAGAAAACTAAAAAGTAAAATAAGGAAAGAAGAATATAATTTGAGACAGACAAAATAGGAATAGAGGAATATCTTTTTGGGATGGAGGGAGTACATTGTTTTATATAAGACATGCATCGCACGTGCTTACTACTCGTAATAACTAAGTAGGAATAAATAGAAATAGATGTTTCACATTTTTAGAGTATATATTTAATATTTAACTTCTTTTTTTTTTTTTTTGAATTTGCAAAAGAACAGAATAATACAAACTAAAAGTTATTATCTTCAAACAACACAAAAGTGAAAGAAAACACTCAAATCATGGTTTCAAGTTCGAGAAACCTTTCACAAATCAAATCCTAAAATCAAGGTCTTAATTAAATACGCTAAAAAAATTGAAAAGGGAACCCCCTTCAAAAAAAAAAAAAAAAAAACTTACATAGACGAAAAAACCAAGATCAAAAGCATGAATTAGATTAAGATCTTGCTACATAGAGAAAACGTTGGCAGCCACGGGAAGGAAATCAATAGGCTGCTTTTATGCAATTTTTTCGATCTGGGGTATGGGTTCGAAAGAGGGTACGAAGATAGGGTTCTAATCACAAAAAAATAAAATTACAATGTCGCTGTGGAAAGGATGGATTATATTTATACGGGGGACCCCAAAAAAAGGCAATGAGGACGACGTCGTTTTGGTTAAAATTCAATGTCAATTGGAAGATAATTTTGTTGTACCAGATGTATTTTAGTTGTACCATTTGACCAAACACTAGATAGAAAAAAGAAAAAGGCAACGAAAACGACGTAGATTTGGTTGAAATTGAATTTCAATTAGAAGCTGAAACGACATAGATTTGGTTGAAATTGAATTTCATTTAGAAGCCAATTTTGTTGTACCACACGTAATTTGAGTTGTACCATTTGACCAAACATTAGATGTTGAGTGTTTCACTATTTTATATATGTTAGATTATTTTATATATATATATAGACACACACACACAAATGTAGGTTTTTTCACCTCCCTCCATAGCTGTTTTGTTCACCTATGGGAGTCACGGGGGGTTACACCATGGGAGGGTAAGGTGGCGCTGACGTGGCGGGTATGATTGGGTAAGTTAAAAAAAAAGTCAAAAATCCAAAATTTGAATCCCTAAATTCTGTCTAGAAGCACGAACTCTTCACCTCCCTCCTCAACCCCTCCCCTCTTTCTCTCACATTCCAACCAACTCCCCCACCAAAAAAATTTCCGGCCGATTGAGAAGGCCACCAGCGAACGGCGGAGGAGACGACCCAACTCTCGAGCGTGCGCCTTCCATTCCAGCAGCCGCAAAAGAGTAAGCTTCGGGTCTGAGAATTTGATTTTTTACGTTTTTTCCATTAATTCTTGCTGCCCCAGAGTATTACTCGACCTATTGACTTTCGGCCGTTCTTTTCTTGTTATTTTCTAGTGGTGATTTGGGCAAAATGGCGTCTCCATTCCGGCAGCCTTAAAGGTAAGCTTCAAATGGGAAATTTATTTTGTTATTTTAAGTTGTTATTTTCATGTTATGATTTTGTTTTGGTGATTTGGGCATAATATGGCTCAATGTTTGTATGGCATTGTCATTCGCTCTTCCGATCTCAAAAATTGAAAATGTGTTAAGATGGCATTCCAATAGTTTTGCTTAGAGTTGATATTGTTGAATTCTGTTGAATCGAAAAAGAAGGCCTGTTTGTACAAATCGGATCTCAATGGTAAAGTTGCAAAACCGAAAATTGAAGTAATAAATTATAGGATGTAACAAATCGGACCTCCCCTTTTTTGCTTTTTTTTTTTAATTGTGTGTTGGGAGTTTGGGCAAAATTTGGTTGAATGTTTGTATGCCAACGAATAAATATTTGTATGGCATAAAAGGATAAACAAATAATTAGAGCATTCACGGTGAAGATGTTAAATGGAGTTGTTAAGTCTCACGGTGAAAAGTGGTAGTAGTTAAAATACTTAGGTCTAGGAAGAAGAGGTTGTTGGGAGTGGAGGGGACAGTAGAATGGTTGTTTGGAACAAAGTGCACAACAAAACATATACTTGCTCCTAATGCTAGATTATTACATGCAAAAACTTGAAAGATTTTGTTTAAGCGATTAACTAACAAGTTTATTAGTGCTATTGTTTAATCATTTAGAGCATTAACCATTTAATCATTTATTTTGTTATTTTAACGTTGCTCTTCCGATCTGTTATAATTTTTATGTTGCTACTATCGAAGGCTATTTGAGCCCATTTTTGTTGGTTGTTTGTTATTTTGTTTTGGTGATTTGGCCAAATATTGGTTGAATGTTTGTATGGCATTATTGGAACATTGGTATGACATGAAAGGTTAATAAAATTGTATTGGAAATACTCCATTTAATTGGCTAAAAAATCTGGTGGAGGCCGAAAAAATCGAAGAAGTGAACTTGGCTTTAGATATTTATACTTGTATAGATATAAATATTTTGTTTTCGTGATTTGGGCAACATTTGGTTGAATTTGTGTACTACGTAAATGGATTATTGGCATGGCGTGAAAGGACCATAAATTTGTATTGGAAATACTCCATTTAATTTGCTTCAAAATAAGTTGGAGGCCAAAAAAATGGCAAGAGTGATTTTTTAGTACTATTTTATTATATTTGATAAAAAATGAAACTTAATAGAAATCCGAAATGGATAAGCAAAATTAGCATTAATTAGAGAAATCACGAAATGAACAACTTTTACATAAACCAGTCCTTTTATAAACTAAAAATCAAATTGGTCCTATCAAGAACCTAAAAGAAGAAAAGGGAGAAGCTCCGTGCAAGTAGAACAATAATTGTCTTTTTGACATTGGATTAAATTTGTCATGTTTGGCATTGAATGCATAGAAATGATTGGTAGGAGATGGTTGCTTCAGTTAGGAGTAGTGTTGTAGATGGCTAGCATGTGATATAAGCATGGTGAAAGAACCATTTAGAAAGTAGGAAAAGTAATGATAACTGATGCTGGATTAAAAAGATCAACATTCCTACTAAAATGTTCTTTTGTTTTATTAAGGAAAGTAGTGATACCTCTAGAGAGGAGTCCTTACAAATTTTACTACATTTTTAAAGTGAAACTAAGATTATGCATGTTCAATAAGTCAGAAAAGTAAATGCTAACATTTTCATGGAAGAATGTCTATTGTGCACCTAGGAACCATGCATTCTAATAAAAATATCTTCACATTATTATTTATGTTAAGTGCGTGTATATTGTTTATATTATAATATACCATATATAGTAATTAATATCTAAAATTGATATGTTTAGAATTGATGAGATTGGTGTGTGTATACACTTCAAGCCTTTAAAATATGCAAAACTCCAAAACGACTCCAAATTTATATTTTCCAAATTTGGGAATGGCCCTGAACTCGAATACTTAGGCATAATTCATTCATGTATATATATGTGTGTGTGTATATATATATCTCCGAAAACATTCTTTTGTTGAAACATGTAAAATTAAATGTACAAAATGAACCTAAATACCCAATTGTAAATACTGATAAATCTAATAATTCACTCTTATATATGCATGCAAATGTTTCCAATATATTGTATATAATCTCCAAAATGACCCAACACCTCTTGAATCACAAGTACTCATGTAATATTACTTCACTCCTGAAATTTGTTCTGTAGCCATCTCATTTGAAAAATAAGAAATATATAAGTCTAACAACGCATTAAAATATGCAGTAGTAAATTCTTCATTCAATATGACATTTAAAGGAAAATATAGGTGGTTACAATGTCCTTGAAATTTGCTTAACTTTGGTCGATTGTTGGCTATTCTCCTTTTGGCCATTAAAGAAATCTTATTGCGATTCTTCCTAACTTCATGACACCTTATATATCTTGAAGCCTTATGCTTATATGTTTTTTACATCATTATGGCTTCATGTCATACATGTATTTGTCACGGGTGACAACGGGAGGGCGTAAACAATGTCGACATACACTCAGTGATAGAACCACAGCTATGTAACGCGGAGGATGTGAGTAATGAACCAAGTGCATGACACACGCCTTAAAATAACTGGGGTGGGGCTAAATTATAGTTTGAGCTATTACGTGTTCGAGATCGACATTAAAATTTGTATATGAAGAAGGCCCTCAAAGTCAGTCACACGAATGATTGGTTCAATAATTTTAAATGTACGGATATATTTGCTGTGTAGAAATGGAGTTTGATAAAGATGATGTGCTATATGTTCTGGAAGTGCCTGAAGCGGCTGTAAGACAGGTTGGGCAGCAATTTCGAACGGCGGACGATGGATATTCATTCTACAACGAATATGCACAGCAAGCAGGGTTTAGTGTCCGAATTGGGAGTTGCAAAAGGAATGCACAACAAGAATACGCGTGGAAAATGTTCGGCTGTAATAAGGAAGGGCAAAAAGACATGCGGTAGCAAAACAAGTTCAAGCATATGGTTGAGCGGTCTGGGGAACGGACTCGTGGTGATATTAGAACCGGATGTCAAGCGGGAATAGGAGTCTGTCTAAACAAAGACGGAGACGGGTGGTCAGTAAACAAGTTTTTGCCAGCGCATAACCATACACTTGCTACACCGAAGAAAGCTCACTTACTGCGATAGCACCGAGAAGTCTCAGCAACAAAGAAAACACTTAGTCAGTAGTTCTTTGATGCAAACTTGTCCACATCTGATCTGCACAGACTTGTAGAGGTCGACTCTGGTGGGCCATCGTCAGTTGGGTGCCTTGAGAGATATAAGGAACCATATACGAGATGTACAGGTAGCAGTGGCAGGCCATGATGTAGAAACAGTGATAGACCATTTCGAGTCAGAAAATTAGATCAATGAAAATTTCTACTACACCTACGAAATACGGGGAAGGATGAACTTGTGCGGCGCTTTTGGGCTAATGTCGGACCGCGTAACGTGTATGCCTATTTTGGGGACGTCATTATTTTCGACAGCACTTTCAATACGAACAAATACGGGATGTGGTTTTGCCCATAGATCGGAATTAACAACCACAGGCAAACTATAATGTTCGGACTTGAGGTCCTCGCTAGTCAGAACAAAGACTCCTTTGCCTGGCTGTTTGAAAAATTTATAGATTGTATGCCTGGACATCTCCATCTGAAAATGATAATTACTGATCAGGACAATGCCATAGCCACAGCAGTCAGACAAGTGTTCCCAAACACAATTCACCACTTGTCTATTTGGCATATCTTAGCAAAGTTTCTAGAGAAACTATGTCTTGTAGCGCATAAAGAGCATGTCGACAAGTTGAGGGGTTACATTTGAAGCTCCGAGTCAGTAGTTGAGTTTGAGACCCTTTGGACTGAATTGATGTCAACCACTCCACTTGGAAAGAATAAATGGTTGGGTGATATGTACGAGCTAAGAGAACAATGGGTACCAGCCTTTCTCAAGAGTGATTTCTCTGCTGGAATGACTAGTTCGCAGCGGGCTGAGAGCACTCATGCATTTTTCAAGAGATACTTGAGTCCTAGGTGCTTACTGAATGATCTCTGTACGAGGTTCAAGAGAGCACTAGAGAGGCAGAGACACATGGAGCTTCAGGCCGATCATGTTAACGTGAACGAAAAAATTGTGACAACTGCAGGCAATCTCATGGAAAGGCAAATGGTTGACCAGTACACGAAGGCTAATTTTAATATATTTTTGGCGGAGTTGCATAGCTATCAATCATACATCTGTTCACTTAAAGGTAGCACACAAGAGGCCTGGATCTATGAGGTTAGCCCGTACGATGTGGGGAAGGTCCTCGATCAGAAGCTCCAGGTCACATATGACGTTACTACTGAATATGCGTCGTGCAGTTGCCGTAAGTTCGAGTCTGAAGGGATTCCATGCAGGCACATGCTATATTGGATGCTGGTGAGGTTAGTTTACCAATTCAGTGTTTTTTTTTTTTTTTTTGCTCAAGGTTACGTATAAAAACTTACTTCAATAGTAGGATAAAATAAATTGTAGTGCTTGCTATCAATGCAGATCGGCAGTTTAAAGAGTTACCGGAGAAGTATATACTGCGTCGGTGGACAAAAGAGGCAAAGTCAAACCTCGTGTTTCGTGTCACCCTGAGGCAAGCTCAGGTCCAGGGGTCAGTGGAGCACTCCTGTCGGTTGGCCGAGAAGTATCGCAAACTAATTGAGAAAGCAGCTTTGACAGAGGATGGCACTTCTATGCTCGAGCGGATTTGTAATGAGGTGTATCCGATAATACCTGACCCCAAAGATAGCCCCATGAACAAGCACGAATTGAGCATTCGCGATGAAACACGACCAGCAGTTGTCATACTTTATCCACAACCAGTAAAAAGAAAAGGGAGAACAAGCGGTTGAAGCCTGCTCAAGAGAAGGCCATGTCGCAGGTCGTACGGCTTTGCAGGGCGTGACGCCGGTCGTACGGCGTTGCGGCCATGATTGTCGTACCTGTGAGCATGTGCAGCCGAGGTCAGTTTAGTTAGTTCTGCATAGCTAGCACTTGTGGTTGTCATGTTATTTAGTTATTTGTAGCCATCACATTGTTCACGTCAGTTTATTTGTTCGCCCAACGCATTTTTATCGCATCATTGTAATGCTTCTTGTTTGTCGAGCAGGGCTGACGAGCACGTTGAGCCATATCTACCTACCAAGCCGCTCTAGCCCAATGACGTCCCCCACAGCCAGGACGACCATGTTGACCCTACAATCGATGGTAATACTTTGGAAGAATGCATAGGGGGTTTCTCTGGAAGCGAGTTCCTTGTAATGTAGTGGAAATTTTGTTGTGTTGAAGAGAAGTACCACTTGTATTTTGGGCCCTATTTCATCTTTACCTAGTTATGAAGCGAACAACTGTTTCTAAGATACTTATCTAAGTTCTAGCTAAATGTGAAATTGTTCCTTTTGACCCCGAACTTTGTAATTTGTACTAAAATGATCTGTATTCTCCCAAATTGACTCCCTCTTAGAGTTTTGCCTAGAATTCACCTTGACATCAAGAAGTTTCGGCATCGTTAAGGACATAACTGATGAATGTCGTTATATTGGCAGTACAGCACCATGCATGCAGTAACAGTGAAAATGGTGGATTTTGGGGCCGGGGGTTCACCTCCCTGTAGTAGCATGGCCTTCCAGCTGAACCCTACTTAGATCCATGCCTGTGACCCAGTGTAGGGCCATTTCGTTCATATAAAGTGTTAAACACTACTTAATAGTGCGTTGCGTCCCGTGTCGCGGCAAGTGATGACCACAAATCATCTTTCGCTCATCCGAGTTCTCATAAAACACCATGTATACACAAGGGAACATGATTTCATCATGTCTTTCAAGTGTCAAGACGCTTCAACTTCGTTGAGGCCATAACGGATATATGCCGTGACATGAGCACTATAACGGCATGCATGCAGTGTCAGCAAAAATGGTGCATTTTTGAGCTGGGGGTTTACCTCCCTGTAGTAGCATGGCCTCCCGGATGAACCCCATTTAGATCCACGCCTCTGACCCAGCGTAGGGTCATTTCGCTCATATAAATTGTTAAACACTACTTACTAGTGCGTTGCGTCCTGTGTCGATACAAGTGATTACCACAAATCACCTTTTGCTCGTCCAAGTTCTCATAAAACACGTAGAAACACACAAGGAAACATGATTTCATCATGTCCTTCAAGTTTAAAGACGTTTCGACTTCGTTAAGGCCATAACGGATATATGTCGTGACACGAGCACTATAACGGCATCCATGCAGTGACAATGAAAATGTTGCATTTTGGGGTTCACCTCCCTGTAATGGCATGGCCTCCCGGCTGCACCCCGCCTCTGACCCACCGTAGGGCCATTTTGTTTATATAAAGTGTTAAACGCTACTTACTAGTGCGTTGCGTCCCGTGTCACAGCAAGTGATACCACAAATCACCTTTTGCTCGTCCAAGTTCTCATAAAACACCGGAAACACATGGGCCTCCAACGATTTTGGGACCTGGGTGTCACCTCCCTGTGGTAGCATGGCCTCCCGGCTAAACTCGACTTAGATCCACGCTTCTAACCCAGTGTAAGGCCATAAAAGATCCATGCCATCTTGGACAATCCTAATAACGGCATGCAAGGAAACGTGGTATCGTCACGACGGTCAAGTTTCTAGGCGTTTCGACTTTGTTAAGACCATAACAGAACCATGTCGTGACAGCAATCTCAATAACGGCATGGATGCAGTGATGGGGAAATTGATGGATTTTGGGCCCAGGTACACCGGCTTGTACTCCTTGGTCATGAATATCAACTTTCTTAAGAATTCGACTTTATTTAGGCTGTCACAGACTCGTGCCATGTAGACGGCACTATAGCGGCATAGGTCCAGTGATAGCGATCCAAAGTAGTGATGTTTTCCCGCACTATAAGGCACAAAGTATGTTAACTCTCCTAGTTTATATGGCCTCTAAATACTTAGTCACTTGTTTTGAATAAATACACTTTTCGCAGAACAACTCCACCGAGTGATGTTTGTATGCGGATGCCTAAGCAATCCAGGACGGATTGCATATTATCCATCATTTTGCCATCAATTAGTCTTCTTAAAAAAGCAGACTAATTGTTTTAGTTCTCACAAACCGGATAACAAAAAATTCAAGCTATCACACCGCGTAAAAATGTTTGCATAAATTTCGACAGAGTTTCCCTTACACTGCAGACTTTACTAATATCACCTGCTCGTATATTACTCATGTTGCCACATGTACAAAACAACACTAACTGTTGCATATCACGGGATGTACAGACATCACTTGCTTGCATATCAATCATGTTTCCACATTTACAAAAAAACAAAGTATCGAAAGAGAAGCAGAAACTCTACCACAAAGTTAGTGGTGTAGCAAAAATTTGAGGAATGTTGCGTGCATGTAAAAAACATAGGCATGCCTACTATTAGCTGGAAGACGCCTGCATGGTACTCTATGGGTAAAAGCACTGTATAAATATTTCTACTGCTAGCTTTTGTTGGAACTTTGCATGTGCTTCTGGCACACTAATCCATCTGCAAGCTCCCTGTAAAGACACTCAATGAACTTGATTATAAACACTCCGCAGTCACTCCTGGAGATAGTAGCATATGAATCCACATAATGTACATTGAAATTGGGGTTGGCAGGGAAAATTCATAAATAGAAATTCTTACCCGTTGCCTTGCGTAGGAACTCCAGGGACTTTTTGTGTTGGAATCAGCTAGTGTTAATTGTGTTATTCTCCTCGGCCTGCATCAATACTGGGAGAGCCACTCCAACGGTGTGATTTAGTTAGCCAGCTGGTGAACACGTAATTTCTTGGGCATGCTATCGTTTATTATAATTCGCCGCTTGTGTAGATCAACCTTTGCCACAAACCAGTGGGAGTCATTGTTGCATGGGACATATAAATATATGCACGATGTCCAAGCTTTACCACCTTTTGGTGTTGTGCCATCTACATACTGTTGCAGCGCCCTACATCAGAGTTTGCTGACATCAACTTCTTTTTTGCTTTTGTGTTGTCGCTTTCTCTTCCCAGTTGGCAGAGATACCTTTGCACTGTCGTAGGCACCGTGTAATATCTGCATGAAATAAGTGTCTAAAATGTAGTCATCTTTTTAGAACAGATGGGGGCACTCTGTACCACGCTTCCGCACAAGGTATAAAGCTTCATTTATGTGCTAAACAATTAGTCAAACGAGGAAGGGATGTGGTCAGTAGTACGAAACTCCGAAAATCCATAACAAACTAATGGCCAAACACTATACTTACGTCATCCGAGAGCCACCCGCTCGGGTTGAGAATGTCTCTAAATTATTTTACAGAGGCGTCACACAACGACAACTTGACAAGTACCATGCACGCCATTAGCAACATGCTTACATACACAGATTAATCTTTATAGTTAATTGCTACCCTTCTTGAACAAATATTTTGGGAGCCATGTAATTTATGTTGCACACACAAAGATTACATGTCATATGCTTTATCCAACCACTCGTGTAGGAGGGCTACCTTGCCCGGAACCACCGCCTTTAACGGATCGAAAGCCCATACATCAGTCTTTCTTTCCTTGGTCGGATCTGTCCACAGAGGAAGCAATACCGGTGCCAGTTTCTTCTTCCTGCATCCTCGACCGCGTGGTAGTCCAGCACTAGAATCTACTAGCACAATGGCTTTTTGTTCTGGCTTCCACACGACAATGGTAGATGACTGAGTCTCGATGAGCTCACCTAGAGCAGGCTCAAAAGGAACCAAAAATACAATTCGCACTTAATTATCAAGTGCTCTATTATTTCATATAGCCTAGTGCAAGTTGTTATTTCTCGATAACGCATCTTCAGCGAGCACCAAATGCTTTGCAACAGGCGTCTCATTCTGCGGCTATGTAGGTGACCCATCTGCCGTATTTACATCATCCTGGGCCGCCCATGGTGCATCAATATCAGCACCTATAAATAAGGTTGAGATTTTACATCAGGGTCAAAGGATTTCAACGTAAAGTAATAGACAATATCACTGACTTTTTGATTCACTTACCTGCACTGTCCATTGTGGAAGGGGTCCCGATATCTGCACATGACGCCATACATTCAGTTGACATTGGAATTGTCGCTCTTCCGATCTAACAATTACTGGAAACCAACATAGCTACTAATCATGGGAACACATACCCTTTTGCACTTTCGAGGCCTCAACATGTGGTTGAGACGCTGGCTCAGCGTGGACAGATTGAAACGCGGGCTCAGTTTCGGCCATCTCAACATCATCATTGTTAATTTTTCCTTCAACATCGCTACGGGGTGTCCTTTTTCCAGCCCACTCGCATCTCTTTCGTAGCCTTTACTGGCTGCCCACTCCAGCAGCAGTCTACCTTTCCCTCTATCTTCTCCATTTCTACTCGTAACTCAGCAAATTTAACATCTATATATTGAGTAATGGAGTCCAAGAAGGAAGGCCTTCGTCTCGGAACTGCAGGACGGCTACCGTTGCCATCAGCACTCGGTGATGAACTTCCATTGGGGTGGACTGAGGCTCGGGGTCAGCCTCTGCATCATCCTCCATCATTCTCTCATCGTCCGGATCGCATTTATAACCCAATGGTGCCACTTGACTCCAAAACCCTGCTGCGAGCTCTTCTTCCGTTGGCTGTAGAGTGCGATGGAGCTTACACTGCAAGTAGCACGCATAATCAAAGTACTATGATATAAGTAGATGGACGTAGTTTTCGTAATGCTATCCCAACTAAAAAAGTAAGAAAAACATAAACAATTGAACACGCATTCCACTTACTCTTCCAGTTTCCAACAGATCGTGCTTCCAAAGGCATCCTATCCTTTGTAACTTGATACCCAAGCAGTTCGGGAGTTCTCGGGCCAGTATGTTGGATATACTTTTCAATGCGTAGCGTGGGGATCGCCTCCAACGCCCATATCTGTTCAACATGGACAAACACAATTGAGAAGGTAAACGTTATATGGGTTACCGTTATCGCGTACTGAGTTAACAGTGATCTAGCCATTATGGCGTACGGGAACCCGTGCAAATTGTAGGAATTCCTCTTACTTCTCGCAACATCCTCCACCCGCTCTTGTTTGAAATTCTTTAGCGTCATCAAGAACGACTTCCTACCCCAAGCATAGCTATTGAACCGCTAAAGGTCCTCGACGCAGTTAAACAACCATAAAGGAAATTGTGTCCTCTCCTCATAACCAAACAGTACCCACACAAGGGAGACAAGGAGGCCAAGCTTGTATCTGTCAGCTGGAGAGCGACACCTATCGAAGGCTTTCAACAAGTCATTTCTGTATATTTTTCCTCTGCGGTTTCTGATATATTCCTTCACTAGCCGACATGACATTTCGTTGATCTCGACATCCTCATTAGGTTCCCCTGTATTCAGCCCGGTCACCAACGTAAACTCCTGCAGCTCGAACCTCATTCGTTTGTTTTTTACCGTTATCCATGCCTCAGCTTCACACTCAAATAAAATCCCACGTTTCAGAACATTATGAACAATTTGATTTGCCATTATCGGCTCCTGGAGCCAAACTAATGAGCCAAAACAACTATCTTCAAACATTGTCTTGTGCTCGTCGTCAACCTTCTCCATAACGTAGTGGATTTTGTCGATCCTGCTACGATTGCTTATGTTTCCACTCGTACACTTCATCTTTCTAATGTCTGTACATGAAATTGAGAAATCCAAGTTCATACCATTAGTCATTAAACATATACATGGGCAAAAAATAAATGCATTTTCGACCTTTGTGCTCATTTGTTGGGCACAAAGGTTCAACTGGATAGTTTATACAGTGAGCTAATAACCCAAATCATAGCGTAATAGGGAACAAAACATCAATAAAAGACAAGCATGAAGTATAAGTAAAAAAGGGGTCACTATAGGAGAAGATGCTCAATGGCATCAATGTATCTCACAATCACTAATTTAGAACATGTATGCCTTCAGTCACATAGCATCAATGTCACATATTCAGGACTGGTTCGTCTAAAACAATACATCAGCCCACGCAAGGGGGGTAAATGTTTCTTCAAAATGGTTTCTTTAATGATTTTCTCATGCTTTATTTCTTCTTGCTACAGTAATCGTTCTTTGAGGAATTAATAAACTAATATACTGACTTCTTTAGTAAATTACGGGCTCGCTTGGTAATGGGAAACCAAGCTCTATTCAAAGAATGAAACTTGGCACTCAAACTAGTTAACAACTGACTTAGGATATAATAGAAGTGGGACTATAAATATATACAAAAGAAACTGTCAACTAATGTATTTTAATAAATCCATTTACAAGATAAAAAGAAAACCCAGCAATAGATTTTTAAGAAATGCTATACATAGAAAATTGACATTAAGCTCTCTTCAAAACAAAAAAAATATAATGACCTTAAGATCAACATTTGTTTCCCATTTCTTTTTCTTTTTTCCTTTTTTTTTGTTTTCATACACTGGGATATAGGGAAGGGGAGGGGCAGGGATAGCCACTTAAACACTTTTTTTTTTAACATATACATTGAGCTTTACTACTGAAATCTATCTTTTGTACAATGTAACAGCATATGCAAGGTATGCCTAAATAGGTAAGCATTCGTTTATTTTTCTATATTAAGGTGTTAAAACTACCATTAGAAAAAATTTCAATATTTTAAAGATACAACACATAATCATATAAATCTACTGGTAGCAAACCAGAATGAAAAAGCAAAACAGGATACTCACTGTTAAAAGGCCTAAAATTCATAAGCAAGTTGCCTCAAGAAAACACCACACTTCCCCTTAAATCTCCCTGTCAATATAATCAACATTGTTTCGGGAGTAATGCTTGTCTTAAACCATTCAAACATTACCCGATTAAGCGATAAATTTGAAAAGCCATAATTCACATCTCAAATGTAATAAACAAACAATTACAGTATAACAAAATCTAAGAACTACCATTCAACATGAACTTAGGAAGAAAATTCATAACTCAACTTCGCTTAAGCAGTAAACATAACTCAACTGGCATTATGAAATTTTCGAGACTGATAGAGAGCCATTGGATTTTGAATTCTTCACTTCGATTTGGAGTGTAGACTGATCTGTAGTATATTTATTCTTCCAACTGCGGTTAACAGAAAGCTAAAATGTATCACTTGGAAACTTGCTCATTTATCCATTTGTGAGAGAATGATTGGTGAAGAAGACTGTGGCAATACAGAAAGGAGTTAATGTATCATTTTAAAATGACGTTATTTACCCAAAATGATATTGGATTAGTCTATGAATCTTAAATTGTGACTAGTGTGAATGAGAGTGATAGGCTTCTCCCCCACTCTAGCAATAATGTCACACATTCATGAACAGTCTAATCGAATCTCATATATAAACATGCCTATGAATTTTTCATGTCAATGTCTTCATTATTAAACATGCCTAGTGATACAGCCTATCGAATTTTTCATGTCAATGTCTTCATTATTAAAATCCACTTTTTTGTACAATTATCAATGTTCAGCCAAAATTTACATAGTTTAATGCCCTATTTATTCACATAAGGTCTATTGCTTCCCCTTGAAGTGGCTCGTGTCGTGATTCCGTGTATGGGTACATTCATGCATAGATGTATTAAGAATAGTCAAGAACTTTCGAGCAATTTATGATACAGTTGGTTTTAGGATATTTTCGTTTCTTTGTTTACTTTTGATTTTTTGAAAATTTAAATAATGCATATCGGGGGTAAAAAGGAAAGAATGAATAAAAAGAAAGAATTTGACATTTGGGAAAATTTCAGTCCAATTATTTATTTCCGATGCTTCCAACTTCCCCATGTTTAAGCTTTAATCAAATTCACA
>CAVNYN010241159.1:0-22983 GCA_963692815.1 Nyctanthes arbor-tristis | reverse complement strand
TATCACCTCGGATGGTGGGACAATAGCTCTGGATTGGCTAATGAGTGCAGACGGTAAGTGCCTTTCGTCTTATTCTTCTTAACTGTATTTTGGTTTTCCCTTTTTTTTTTTTTTTTTTTTTTGCATGCAGAACTAGGACGAACCATCTTTCAAGTGAAGGGTAATGCAATTCTTTTTCTTAGTTATATAATAGTCCATGTTGTTTCCTGGATATATCTATGATAAATTATTTATCAGTCTAATACTTGATTTTGTAATTATTGTTTTGTTGCTGATTTTCTCCTTTTTACTTTTCGATCTTAACAAACCAGCCACTGAAATAAATAATGGTACACTTCAGAATGATGGTAAAGATCCTATCATGATTGTTGTTCCTGGCCTAACCAGTGATTCTAATTCTGCTGTAAGCTATCTAGCTCTTCTGGACCATTCTTTATCTGTTTTCGCTGAGTCATTATATTAGGTTTCTTCCTGTAATTTCTTTTCTTCTACTACACAAGGAATTTGGCTGTGCCCCCCTGGGGGGACTTCTGTTCGCCCCACCCTAGTTTTCTCTTACTGACATAAAAGTTTACAACTGAAAGAGTACATATTTCTTCATTCATTGTCATGCTATGACTTTTCCCGTCAACTAAGAGTAAATAGACCTTTTGGCAACGTCAGGGAGAACTACTGTTTTACTGGTTAAATTCTAAATAAAAGAAGTGCCTAACTCTAGAGATTACTTATGATACAGTTCCACAAGCTTATTCAACTGAAAGAAAAGTATATATTTATTATACTTATCCTTTTTTTTTTTTTAAATGAGGTCGTTGTTATACCTATCTCTGTATATAAATATATATCTATATATATGTAAGTATAGCTTATCTAGTACTGCTGTTGTTAGTAGCGGAGGACAAAACACAGTAGTCAATAATAAATGATGTTGTGCTGTAACTGCTGATAGTGTTCTCTATAGAAGCATACCATACAAAATGAATAGGAAAATTTACATCGTTAACTCATTATCTTGCTGACAATTACCAAATGCCCCGTTTTCCCTCTATATCTCTCGTTTCTGATTGTTAAGCGTCAATTATGCTTTTGAGATGAAAAGAAAATTAGGCAAAATACGAAACTATATAATTTAGAATTGCATTTTGGAAAGTTCTCAAATTTATAATCCAGAATATGTTTTCTTAGAGATTTCACAATTAGTTAAAGGAAGAATCTTCTTTTGCAGTTTTTAAGTGAATTATATCCATTCTTGTTCTGACTGTTTCTTCTTCCTAATGTGTGCCATGTTAAATAGTATGTCAAGCATTTGGTTTTCAAGATGGCTAGGCGTGGCTGGAATGTTGTTGTGAGCAATCACCGAGGCCTTGGGGGTGTATCAATCACTGTGAGTACCGTATGCATGAATGTTTCATCTTCTATTGGGTAGATTTGTTTCTGGTAAAGGAGGCACTAATTTCTATCAATTTTCCCAGTGCAGTTATTTTGGTAGGGTTTGATTAATTTCTTTTGGGATGTGTGTGTATCATCTTTGTGTATTGCACTTAGTAGTTGATATGCTATGAAATTTAGTTTGAAGAAGTTTGATGTCAAGTTGAATAAGAATATGAATGAGGGGGGAGAAGAAAAGGAGCGAGAGGGACAAGGCTGACGCAACCCAAAATTACTATATTCATGTAGTTAAGGAAGGACTACCTGGTAGCAAAATTAGAAATATTAGTCTGAAAGATTCTTGCATTGCAATGAGCAACTTCTTGTTGCTTGACACGCTTGGTATTGGATTATTGTTATTATTTTTTTAATTCTTGCTCTATTATTGTTATTGTTTTTTTAATTCTTGCTTTTGTTACGTTACATCTAAATGTGTAATGGTTAAATGGGTTCATGCCACCAGTCTGATTGCTTTTACAATGCCGGATGGACAGAGGATGTGCGTAAAGTGATTGAGCATCTTCAATGTCAATACCCTGAAGCTTCTCTATATGCTGTTGGGACAAGTATAGGTGCTAATGTTCTGGTACTGAATTACTCAACTGTTTCTTTTTCCCCACAATTTATAACAGGATCAACCGTAGAGGGTAGTATACTCCCCAACCACCCCCATTAAAAAATAATAATAATAATAAATGAAAAAAAAAAAAGAAAAGAAAAAAGAAAGTTAGGGGGCAGTCTACTTAGAAGAAGCATTTTATTATTAAATTGTTCTTTACCTACTAATATTACTCTTCTTGAAGAAAATCAACTAACAGCATACATTTAAGAGTTAGGGAACTGGAGATCTTTTGCTTGGAATAAAACATGCCCTTATTCATATGAGTGACTACATTTGAGTAGAACAAGTTTGAGGATCCATATATGAAATTTCTGAATTAGTTTTGGCTCAAACTAGAATTTAAAGATTTATTTGCCTTAAGCTGAATTCTTGTGTATCTTACCGTAGGCATTCTTCAATAGGAGAAATGCAGAGTATTCATTGGATCCTCAGATAATAACTTACAAGTAGTGGAATTTGTTCAGTGAATTCTTAAGTACGCATGCTGAAGCTTTAGCGAAGTCTGTATAACTAATTGCTTAATTGTGTGATTTGAATATGAAATCAAAATTTCAGGTTAAATATCTTGGTGAGGATGGAAGTAATGTCCCTCTAGTTGGGGCGGCAGCTGTTTGTTCTCCTTGGGACCTTTCGGTTAGTAGTTTATAATATTCTATCCGGGTGCTTCCTTGAATTGTATAGATGAAATTGAGAATTTGACTGGCATAAGTTAACAGTTCGGTTTTTTATCCTGAGGTTTTGATGTGTGCCCCATTTGTCAACTAGCCTTGGCTCTCTTTTGTGTCTGTTCCAGGATGCTTCAACCATTGCTATAGCCCATTTTATCTTTCTTTTCGTAGAGAAGCTTCCTAGTTTCATCGGTGGATTGTGTTGAAATCATTGTACATACCTACCTCTAGTCCTAATAGATGCACAATTCTTTTGCATGTTAAAATTTTTTCATAAAGAGTTGTTAATCCTTGGTCGTTCAGAAAGAATGTGAAATCGTAGAAGTATCGTATTGCAAAACTCTTCTTCCTCTTTTTTTGTTACATTAAAAATTTATCTTTTTAATGCTCACCTATTTCAATGCTAATTTTTCTGCATTCCAGTCTTTTTCGTGTACTGATTGCTTGCTGTGGATTTTACCCTTTCTTGGTCAATGCATTTTATGCACTACTGTTTCTGAAATATAGTGTTAGAGTGAAAGGGTTTTGGTATCTTCTCATCAGTGTTCATGTAGGATGGCTCATTTAGCAGTTCTTAATCGGAATCTCCTTTATTATTTCCAGATATGTGACCGGTTTATTAACCGCAGGCTGGTGCAGAAATTTTATGACCAAGCACTAACCTTTGGCTTAAAAGGTTATGCAGATTTGTATGTCAACCCTTCTTGCTAATTTTTCTATATTAAATATTAGTTTAAGAATTTTTATATCAAAAGTTATCTTATAGAGAGACCATCTTTAACAATTTCAGAATTCCAATAAATTTCTGCGTTTTCCTTTGTTCAGTCACCAAGCATCAACATAGATTTATATTCAACACTTTTTTACGATTAACCATGAATTTTTGTAGGCACCAGGCTGTCCTTTCTCGCCTTGCAGATTGGGAATGCATTAAAAAGGTCCTCCCTGCAGCTGTTGAAATCTCACAAGAATATTTATATTTATAATGGACTGGAATAATTCATAATCACAATATAAGGAATTTAAAATTGTTTACGGTTGATACCCAAATTTGAAATTTCAAATGTTATAGTCCAATTTCAGAAATAATTATCCTAATTGCATCCCACTGAAGTCCTGAAATAGTTATTGCAGGCTGAAAGTTGATTTATGTTAAACTATGAAATCCCCTTTACTTCTATAAAATCACAGTTCTGGAGGTCAATGTACAGTATGCTGTTTAGGTAACTTAGCTTGATACAGTGGACACTATCAAGTGACTTGTCATTTTGGAGGTAGTGGACGGTGTTATGAAGAAAATCGACCTATTAGAAACCTAAACTGACAATATGGTCCTTTCTCTTTAGCAGATATATTTCAAGTGCACACACACGCAAAATAAACTCAAGCAGTAGATGGTCTTTGAGGAAAATAGCATAGACCAATGATTATAATACTTGCAAATGAATAAAGGAAAACTTTCATTACCAACGTTGCTGTCATTGTGGCATTTAATTGATTATCCATTTTATAAAACTCAAGACCAAATATTTTTTTCATCTATACTGTCACCCTGTATGGATTGCAGCCTGTAGCCTGTAGGCACTATCAAATGCACAGATAATCACTCTGGAGAAACCATTCATAGGTTTACTCTCACATCCACTCTATATTTCTGATGCGATAAAAAAAAAGTCTGGAATCAAATATGTTTTCTTACTCCTTCTGCATTTGCTTCTCAAGAACTTCTATCTAATATAGTTGATGATATGTCAATATTTTTAACACTGATGGTATATTAACAGCTTTTTCTTATGATACAGTCACGCTCTGTCAGGGACTTCGACAATTATGCTACCCGCGTTGTTGGTAAATATGAGGTAATGATCTTAGACTTGTTTCCTGCTTTCTTTGCTTATGATTAAATATTGAATATTTGTGCCTTTCCCCAGACTGTGGATACATATTACATGCGATGTAGCAGTTCCGGTTTTGTAGGAAATGTGAGGGTCCCCCTTCTCTGTATCAGTACCATAGATGATCCTGTATGTACAAGCGAAGCAATTCCATGGGATGAGTGCCGGTGTGTAGTCTGCCTCCTGCTTTTAACTGAGACTGAGAATTTTCATTTCTATGAGAAAGATCACAACTATTATCAGTCTAATATTTACGGATTATTTAAGGATGTAAAAATGATAGATTGGATTAACGAATGGAACCAGATCGAAATGATTGGGTTAAGCCTCTCATTATAGTCCTTTTCTTGTAAGTTGAGTTCCATTGATACTTATTATAAAGTTGGTTTTGTTGATTGTCATTATACATTTGTTACATTAAAATTTAAAAGCAATTGCCATTTATAATTGTAAAGTAAAGCATGTCAGAAAAATGCATGACCTGCTCAAATGGAAGTTCTTACCAGGTTCTAATATATCTAATTAACTACTAATTGCATATATGCGGTTCTTCAGAACTCTTTAATGTGATTAAGAATAGCCCTTACCACATGTGCTTCCTTGTGTACTTTGAAAATTCTGCTTAAAGATTGACAGGGAACCTGATGAAGTTTAAGATGTCGCTAGTTGCACTTAAAGCCTATAAAATCTCTCTCTCTCTCTCTCTCTCTCTCTCTCTCTCTGTTGGGGGCTATGGTGGAAGAACATAATTGGTTGACACTAAATGCATTGACACTGCATGGATCAGGTACAATTGGATAGCATGTTTGGAGGAGAGATCATAGAAAATCTACTTCAGTGCATAACAATTGCAATTATGAATAATTTTGACCAGAAACTGTTTCTGAGTTTGAACTAAGTGGAACATTAGACAAGAAAAGAAGGGAGAATCTTATTGTTCACTGGAAGCATGATGTCTCTGTAGTCTAGATTAAAACGAAAATATGGCCAAATTACACATTTTTTCTACCCAGATTCCCTTTTTTTTTTTTTTTTCCCCAGAAGGTTCTATCCAGATTCTTATCCTGATGGTAAGTGGAACAGTATATGTTGTAATCTCTAAGATAGTCCTCACATTTATTTATCTTTTAAAAAAAATGGTAGTGCTTGGCTTCTGATATATATGTTGACTTTTTCTGTCCCGCTGCAAAGATATGTAACTTATTTAAGTTATACAGCTGTTTAATTGATAATTTTGTAGGTTAAATAATAATATTGTTTTAGCGACAACACAGCATGGAGGGCACCTTGGATTTTTTGAAGGGTTAACTGCAAAAAATCTCTGGTAAGACATGTTTGCTCTTTGAAAATTTATAATTCGTATTACATGATATAAGTGTTCAGAAAGTTTTATATTATTGAGGTTATACATGTTTGACAACAAATTATCTGTGGATGTTCTGAATAAATTTTCTAGCTTTCTTATCTATCGCCTGAGTTGAGTTTCATTTGAATGAACTGCAGTCATTTGCTGGGAGTATTAGTCATTTATTTCCAGTTACTTATCAATATTTGGCGACGTGCCTTAGATAACAGTTCAGAATCACACGAGTGTGGGATTGCATGTGGATACATACTTTATGTGCAAGAGCACGTTGGCGTACATATGTATTCATGCATTTTGCCAGTTCCATGGGATACTTTAGCATGTATTGGAGGATTGGCAGCATGTGCATAACCTACTCTATAATTGCTCATTTTACTGTGTTTCCACACTTGCGTATCTGTTTAATTTTTGGATCTAAAACAGAGAAGTTAAAATGCGTGGCAGAGATTTGTATGGTAAATGTGGGTCCTATGAAATATTTGGATGTGATTGCTTTGGCTGATTAGCATTTCAAAATAGAACTTGTTTCCTAAGGCCTAAGGGGGGCTTAATAAACAAATTGTAGTTATTCCGAGTTTTCTTTGTTCAAGTTTCTTGTGTGATCTTGCCAGTATTTTTCCTGTCACTTGTAGGTGGGTAAGAGCTGTCGATGAATTTTTTGGTGCTCTGCATTCTAGCCCATTGTATCACAGGAAAAAGGAGGTTAGAGAGCATTAGCTGATCTTTAAATATCTCATGAACCAGAAATCTTTAATTTTCCTTAATATACTTTCGTGTTTAGCAGATCCCAGCTGCCTCAAACAAGTCTCCAGAATCTTCCATTGATCAGGCCCCATATATAGATGTTAAGGAAGACGGAATGGTGACTGCCGTGCAAAGCAAGCCAATAGCCGATTTAGGAGATCAATACAGGGAGGACATCAAGCAAAACAATTCTGCTGATACGATACAACATGTAGGAGGAACTGATCATGGCACCGAGAAAGGAGAAAACAAGACGATTGAGCTCATTCACCCCTCAAATATCACTTGCAAAGCAGAAGAAGGTGATGGTGGCATTACCATTCAAGTCAAGAAATGCTTAAACCAGATTTCACGGCAGAACAAGAAATCTCTTTGGTTGCTTGCATACATTGCAATAATCACCAGTTGGCCACTTGTGGGTTCTGCTCTGGTAGTGTTCTTAAAGAAGAGGTTCAGGAAAATTTTCCAGGGACCGTAGTTTGAAAGATGTATGAACGATGTCAATCCATAGTGTTTGTAGCTATCAGCAAGTGTAAACTTCAGTAGCCTTCTCTGGAAAGATACATATTATTCAAGGAAAAGGCTGTATGATACGATATGCATACATAAATACAGGGAAGAACGTTGTACCATGTGAGTTCTTGACTGAATCTGTTCATGAAATGAAATTTATAGCAATGACTTAAGCATTTTATACGTCAAATGAATTCATCCAACATCGGATTACAATAATTGGTCCAAAACAATACAATAAAAACTTGAAGTCTGAATTATTAAGTACTGATTCATCCAAAAAGGCCGGAAAACCATCAAACCAAATTCACTTAAAAATGGTAAAACTAAGAAATAATTAAGAAAAACAAGAATTTCAACGGAAGTTCATCTCGTAAATCACATGGCTCCTTAATCAAAGTACCTAGGCCCTTGGTTCTTAAATTGTAGGTACTGAAGAACATCATCTTGCTCTTCATCCTCCTTCACATAATTCAGTTGTGGTGGTGCAATGCCAGGCATCGGAGGACATGGCATATAATGTGGCGGCACTTGTGGCAGCAACGGCGGGTTCATCGCATAGTACCTTGATAGTTGGACTGGATTATGGTACATCAAGTTGTCCATCACTCCGCGTCCATCGCCGGCCATGGAGTCGTAAATTACCTGTCTCTTAAAGGATGCACACGGGATATTGTTACTAGTTGATCTCCACCAAATTGCATAGGGTCATTGTCACTCATCAAAAGCATCATCATTGAATTCTGGTTCAAAGATTGCATTTCTTGGTGGTAATCAAGACTGGGATAATGAATGGGCACCTGCGCATCTATAGACTTCATGGACAGAATTGATTGCTGCTGGTTTATAACATCCAATTCCAAGCCTCTTTGGATCAATTTTCCAGGTCCAAAATCCATCACATTCATATCGAATCCGTGGTTGTTTCTCCTCAAAAATTCAATTCTTGATTTGACGTATTCAGCCTTGATGCTCAACCTAGCATAAAATTCCCTCAACTCAGCTTCCCCAAGACTATGCATCCCTTCAAGCTCAGCAGGGTACTTGGCATCAATGTTTTTCTTTCTCAATTTCACAAGCTCCTCTTCAATCTTTCGCTTTCTGTCATGGAAAAAATCAGACAACCCAAAGGTTTTGTTCCCAGAATCCTTGCTCTTGTTCTTGTATATTTCAATTATCTTTCGAATTTCTTGGTGATTCTGAGGCCATATCTCTGGTTCAACCGTGCTCTTGTCCTGTTTCGGAGGATAAATTATCATGCATGCACTCACATCGCACAATGTGGTGAATTCATGCATCTTTCTCATCAAACCTTCCTTTCTTTTCTTGAATGTTATGTTTCTTGATTTCTCCTTGCTTATCAGTTCCATGTTCAACTTTGCCCTGCCCATCCTGAGGTGGCATTCACAAAATACTCTCGAAAATCAGTCGACACAACCATTATACAACATAAATATACAAGGATTTGGATCATTCGTTATTATATACTAAAACAATGAAGGATAATGCAAAACATGCATGGAAATAAATAAAAAGAATTTAATTTGAAAATCAAGTAAAATCAAAGGATCAGTGAACTATAATAAATTAAAAACCTTTTTCAGTTTTTTGATTTTCTTAAATCCTAAAGGAAGTTATTGTGAGCTCGATAATCTTTTGAACTTCAAGATCAAATACAAATATGTCGAAAACAATATGCAAGAGTTCATTACTGAAACTTTAAGAAGCAAAACATAATGAACTATAAATAACTAATTAAACTTGGATTCTTTCTGTGTCCAATGAATTCACATCCATGATTAAAACCTCAGTTCTTTTGAGTAAACTCATTAAAATTAAAAACAAGCAATTAATCCCAACATTTATTTATAAAGGAATACATTAAAGAATCAAACAATCAAACGAATAACAAAGAAATAAGAAAGAAAATCTACAATTGTTTTTTTACAATAAATAAACAAAGGTATAAACGTACCTTTGTCAGTTTTTAATGGCAAACTTCTTTAAGAACAGAGGTTCAGATTCAGAAAGAAAAGAGTAATACTTTAATTATCTTCGGATGAGTGTAATGTATATAGGGAATAAGCTTATAGTTTGGACAAGAATTTGAATTTCCTTAATCAATTCACTAATTTACCTTATTTAACTGATTCTTTTTTATTTTACATTTAATTTTGTTTTCTGAATTAATTTTTATTATATTTTGGTTCATTTATTTATTTTACCAACGTAGCAAGAATTTTCTGTGTATGCTCAAAATTGCACCCCCCCCTCGGGCCAGTAGACGTTTCCCTCGTTGGATGGAGGTTAAAATTCTCTCTCTCTCTTTCTTTCTTTCTTTTTCTTTTTTTTTTTTCCATTTTCCCCTCTGCAAAAAAAATTTGAAAGTGTTTTCTGGTTAAGGGTAAGATTGATTTTTCATCAAAGTTGGCGGGATTGTTTTTTTAGATCAAACCAAATCGTTAGCGGGGTAGTTTGTCAGGTGACGTGCCTCTTTGTAATTGGTAGTCGAGCTCTAAACTCAAAGCCCAATCCGTTTCTATAGCCGGAACAGTTACAGAGGTCCTACGAGTTAGATCGCAAAATATGATAGAGGATTGTAAAATGCTCTAAAAATAATTTTTAACTTTTTTTGTTTTGGGGGGGGGGTGGGGGGGTAGATTTTATTCTAAATAGCATCAGAATTCAGCATATCGACAATAAATGAGGGAGGGTTTTGAAACCATTCCATAGATTTTGACATTGAACCGGCCACCCTAACGAGTCAATGAGTGGCTAAAATAAAATTTTTAACAATAGATTGATAACTATATGAGTTAATACTAATTAACTCTTCTACTCCAAAAAAAAAATGTTAATAATTAGCTTAAAATAAAATAATAAAAAGTAACGTACAAATTTTCTTCCACTTATTAATAATAATAATAATAATTATTATTATTATTATTATTATTATTATTGGACATCACGATGATAATTCTTCCGGGTAAGGATCTTTCCAGAAAAGGGAAGTTTGATTCATTAAAATTTTTCATGATCAAATCCGTCTCAAAAAATAGAACATCATCTTCTTCATTATTCAATGCAAAGGATTGCCAAGGATTGACTAATTCCATCCATGAATTCCGAGAAACATATCAATAAGAGATCTCAAGCCTTAACAAAACCCTAAGGGAAAGTCAATCTCTCCAGAAAACCTTCGAGAGACAACCCACACGATCAATAATTAATTATTTTTTGAGATAATAATAATAATTCAAAAACAATTCTAATTCTAATTGCACAATATAGTCTTCAAATTTGTTGCCAATAACTAAAATGAAAATTATAAGATCATTAGGATTGTGAGATCCTATACAATCCTTTTCCGAACCCAGAGTATAGTATGACCGCAATTTATTTAGTCATATCAAGATCCTGACACCTATGTTTAAGAAAGAACTAACATTGAGGTAATTTGACATTTACTTTTGCTTAATTCTGAAATTCCCCATGATAATGCTATTATTACAGCTATGGAATCATTTTGATTTTCATATTATTTCCTCTCTTTAAAATCCCCCCCGGCCCGGGGGCGGGGGGGAATGCATCATTAAGAAGAAATCGTTACACAATTCCATCTTATTTTTCATAATTCCAAAATTGTTCACAGCAGCAAGGCGACAACCATGTTTGCTAAGACAACCCTACAAGTTCTGCATATTAGAATTAATGCTACATCAAAGAACCACTCGAGCGTGGTAACGTTTTTAACAGACTCTACCTATTGCCAATGATTAATGTACACAACAAGGTACAAGTTCTATCATCCCTTGATTTGGAACGACAAGTGGATCGAAATACAGATCTCAGAAAACGACAACATTTGATAATATGGCCTTGGGAGCTAATGAGCCCGACTCATCTTGATTTTGGGCATGCCCTTCTTCAATTGGCGGGCACGCTCCTTGGCCTCTTTCTTGCGAACAGCTTCAGCGCTTAGCTTTGCCTCAGCCTCATCTAATTTTTTTCTCTGCTCGGCCTTTTTTTTCTGTAAAGCTTCATGCCTGGCATTCTGAAGTTCCTTTTGAATCTCTTGAGAAACCTTTAATCTGGCTGCTTCTGTTTTCGCACGAGCCTGTAATAAATACAATCACAGTTTAGAAACTCTTGAATGGTATTAAACGCTGAATTGGTCTGAATAATATATAGTTGTACTCACGTGTGAGCTGAGCTTGTATCGACCAATTATGTCAATGTAATAGGGGACTAGAGCAACCAATCGGGTCATGTCACCTATGTTATCAGCATCAGGGAGAGCAAACTTGAACACCAGCCTTTTCTTGTTTAAGCCCATGTATTTATCTGAAAAGTGCAGTGAGATGAAGCCTTTTCCAAATTTCTCAAATGCCTTGTCGCCAAAGACCTGCAAAGAGTCCAAAGGGGGGAAATTATATTGCATAATTGCAAAACCTCAAGTAAAACTGTTCGAAATAATTTATCCCCATTTTGCTAAAAAGAAGACAACAGGAAATCAAATTTAAGGTAGTGCTAACAGTTCTGCAGGTCTATAAGTGTCTTAGTACCAATCACGATATGATAACATTAATGAGTCATGTGGTAGTTGAAAAAATTGGCAACTATTCTCATATGCACATTGCATAAAATGCAATTTCATCTTACACCCTCGAGATTGCAACTTAATCATCTAAGTAGCATACTACCTTTTCATGTCAGCTGATACTGGATACGTGATTGTTTCTGGAATATTCAAATTTATTTTGCATTCTTGTGGACCGTGAGTCCGTGGCATCATTGTGATCTCTCAATTCTTTAAAGATGCACCCAGGGAGGCAGGATTTCAAATAGCACCGAGCTGAATCTAGAGAGGAGAGTGTGTAGGGGGTTCAGGCATATCCCCTCATAATATTTTTTTTTTTTTTAATCCTATCGTAAATTATTGGGAATAGAGTTTCTCAACTTCGTGGTACAAGATCAAATGTATTCAATTATAAGGAGATAATCTAGAAAATAGATCAATTTCAAAAAGTTGAATCGGGACAAACCAGGGTTGAATTGAAATTTTAAAAATACAGATAAAATAAGTTTAAATTAAGAAAAAAGTTATTCTTCCAAATTAGTTAATATGACGCAAATATCAATGATGGCACTTTATTATAAAGATGACAAGTTACGATAGTTTTTTAGTTATTAAAATAGTTGCTTTTTATTGACATTTTTAACATTTTTGGATCCCACATCGAATTCCGTACTAGGCACTCAGATTGTGAGCTAAAATTTAGACCTAGAGCATTTTAATTTGACAACAATCTCAACGTCTGATTCTTTACCTTCAAACACTAAGATTGCGAGTTATTAAAGAACTAGATATAGAGCTATTACCGAACTAGACCTAGATTTTTACCTTAATGTGTCATAATTATTTAATTTAGCCAGGTTATGGTAAAAGGATTGTGTTTGTGTAAGAAGAAAAATGGGCTAACTATTGTGAGAGCTTCCTAACCATAAAAAATAAATTAAAAAAAAAATAAAGGGCTCGGCTTGGCCTGGACTGAGCTCCAGCTCAGTCCAGCTCACCCTTCCCTGCATCCTTAGATGCCTCTGAATCTTGTTCCCAAAAAAAAGAGGAAGAAGAAAAAGAAGAAGAAGCAAAATTGACATTAATCAGTATCTGGCAAATCACCATTTTATAGGGCTTGCTCAGAAATGCTTGCTTAAATATTATGAACTACTATATAATCACCCCTAATCAATGGGTGCAAACCAATAACTCTATATATATGCACGGTTACTTTTTTGATAAGACCTGATTCCTTGGGTTTATTTTCCAAAACAAGTAAACAACCACAGCCAAGCCTTCAACTTCCCTTACACTAGCAGTAACAACATGTAGTTCCTGTCAAAGTCATTTATCCCAACGCAATTTAGGTCTCTCTGCATAAATTTACATGAAAAAAAAGAAGAAAAAATTCTTAACAAAGTCAAGTCTATTGGCAAGATAGCCACTCTTACTTGAGCCTTACCACAACCTAGTTGAACTGACAGCTTGGAAAAACAAGCAAACGCTTGTATACTTCTCCTTTAATAGTTAAACTTTCAACTTCAGAATCATGTTGCTCTAATTTACTAAGTCTTCATATCCAGATTCCCTGAGTGAACAGCTAAGCTCAATATACTTAGTCAGTAAAGGCACATTAACACTTAACAAGCTAATACCCAATATGAGCAACCAAAATCAGCATCCTAACACTCAAAAGCAAATATAAGCACACACATTTATATCAGAACTAGATTAATGAATACCTGATCCAGCACTGCGTCTGTGATCAAATCCCCAGCAACTTCCTTGAATTCAGATACCACCTGCAACTCTTCGGCCACCCACTTTCTACCAGTTGGCGGTGCCACCAGACTCGCAAACAGCTGCAAGTCATTTGCCTCCTTCTGCATTGCTTTGGCCAATTTCTTCCCAGCTAATGCAAAAACCACGTTATCCATGGCATCGTCGTTCATGTACACCTCAAATGTTATCTCATCCTTACATGGAACCACCATATTGTACAACCTCGAAATCAAATCATGCCTGCTCTTCAGCTCCATAGTTGCCAGCACTCCCGAGCAAAACCTTCTTCCACTTGCGTAAAACTTGAATGTGTTCTGCCCTTCCTTCAACAACAATGGAGAATCCTCAGTCTCACCCACGCCCAACAAGCTAAAGTTTTTCTCAAAAATCGAATCCCTGGTAGCAAACTTGCTTGCCCACGCCAACGCCAAATTCTCATTCTCCCTCTTTCCGGTAAAATAATTGATAGTAAACATAATCAAGAACGTGACACATACGATCTCCACAGTATACGACGTCAGCTTCCTAGGGACTTTAACATCCGATGCTTCCAATTTCGACGAACCCAAATCAGATTCCGATGCAAGATCAGATTCCGTTGTTACAGGAGTTTCTGGAGTTGAATGTTGAGGAACCCCCTCAAATTCATCTTCATCCCAGTAATCAAAAGCCGTAGAAGCAGACTTGGTACTCGAATGCGGATCCGGATCTGACGACTGGGATTTAATCCGGGGATCCGATTCGGAATCGGGAGGTCCATGGTGGGACTCGGGACTGGGTTCGGAAAGAGAGATGGGTGGAGGGGTCGAGCGAAGAGGAGGAACAACGGCGTCGTTTGAATCATCGAGTACAAGATCTTCATCTTCATCGGCGTCGAAGCCTTCGAAGTGGGATTGGGCGGCGGTAGGGGAGGCGGAGAGGCGGTGGACGATGACGGAGAAGAGGGAAATAAGGGCGATTGTGTATAAAAGAGTATCGCCTCTTGGGAAAAAGAGAGAGAATGGAGAGATTAGGAGAGATGATGCTGAAGAAGGTCGTTTCGCCATTGTTGAATTCTCCGCGGGTTCAGTAGAGAGGAGGAAGGGTGTAACAAGATAAGGTGACACTTGTGTAAAAGAGTGAAAATTTTCACCATTTGGTCACTAAACTCTTCTACTTCAATCATAGAAGTGCTATTTCTACAAATAAAATGTACAAAATTTATACATACTCCTTGATTCTCTCACAATAAAAACGATTCAAAATATTACTTATATGTATTGTGTAATTAAAAAATAATAATTTAAGGATAAAACATTGAATTTACTCTATTTTGTAAGAGATTACTTGTATTATTATATATAAATAACGGACTCCACACACAATTCCAAAAGTTGTGATTTGAGAAAATGGAATAAAGGACCTTTAAATAAAAATACAAGAAAGTCGAGACCTTTGTAGTATAATAGCATTCATATCGGTTGTTTATACCTTGATTAAGGGGTTCAATTCTCCTCGCTTATAATCCACTTATAATGTAAAATAAATAAATAAATACAAGCAAGATGTGTGATTCATATAAGTCATAAAATGTTTAGGTATTCATTTTTCGAGTGGGAGATCCCGAATTCGAATCACATTTATACTTCCCCTATCTCCCCTTACCTTATATATAAAGAGGATGTGTACAAATATCATTTCTCTTTCAACTAGTTAGTACAATTAAATTTTAATTTTAATTTAAACAGATAGTGATCAGAGTTTCATTGCGATGAGTGCTATTTATATAGAGGTGGTGTATAAAATTTTTACATACATTTAAATTTAAACATGGACTCAAAAGTTGTCATTTCAACAAAGATACAAAAAGTTGTCATTTTAACAAATATACAATTAAGAACATTTAAACAAATACAGAGAGAGAGTAAGTGTGTATAAATAATGTACATTATATATATATATATATAAATAGCATTTCTATTGGACTGTTATTAGGATGAAGTAAACTTGTTAAAATGATGAATGAGTTATGCTACCAAGTCGGCTCTCTTGTACTTGGTCGTTCATGTGAAAGGTTCTCATTGCATTTTCAAACATAAATATATGATTTTGACAATTTAAAAGTTTTTTGACAAAATAAAATTCTCATGCGTTGCACGAAATTTAAAAGTAATAATAATCGTAATAATTTTAGAGAAATATATTTATCTGACATAAAAAATGACAGTTATCAACTATATATTGGATGATTGTGAACCTTCAAATTCACCACCTATATATAAATAACTAATTCACGTTTGCCAACTAACAAATATCAGTTATAAATAACAGATAAACATGTCTATTTATAATTACTCTAATAACAAATATCAATAAATTTTTATACAAAAATTTAATAAATTATCAATACCTCCAGTTGAGTCATATATTAGCATTATGAGACATAAAGTTTTATAATCATTCTATCATATTTTGATTTATTTATTGGTAACACTTTTTGTATCAATTAATTATTTTTTTCATACATTGGATATAGGGGAAGAGAGGAAAATCAATATCAATTATTTATGTCAGATAAACATGTCTCTATATAATTACTCTAATAACAAATGTCAATGATTTTTTATAAAAAAAATTCATATATATTATTAATATAGCTAATTAAGTCATATTAGTATTATTATGGGTAATTGGAGTAAAAGGACCTTAACGTTTGAGGTTATTGTGCAAAAGGACCCTATAGTTTTCACTTTGGCAAATTAGACCTCAACCTATCACTGTTCATGCAGAAAAGGACCCTATCGTTTTTGTCTTGGCAAATTAGACCCTAACCTATCACTATTCATGCGGCAAATGACCCTCCGTCTCTTTCGGTCGAAACTCTCGTTAACTTGTGCATATTCTTCCACACCCAGTAGCTTGACAATGATATTTATATCTTTTAAAAATTACAATATGTTTTTTCCACATCTTATAATAGCATATCTAATTATTATTGTTATTATTTATTATTATAATTATCATCTTTTAATATATTAAAATTCAGTGTTGATTTACCATTAGATATTTAGTCATATTAGGAAATGATATGACATATCAAATAGTACATATTTAACACACCACATAAACGTCTAGCGGCATATTTGAGGTTCATCTATGTTAATTTTTATAAATTATGGGGTTCAAATATGAAAATGATATGCTACTAGAAGTTTATGTGGTGTGTTAGATATGTACTATTTGACACGCCATATCATCTCCTAATACGGCTAAATATCTAACGGTAAATTAGCACTGAGTTTTAATATATCAAAAGATGATAATGATAATAATAAATAACAATAATAATAATTAGATTGGCTATTATGAAAGACGGAAAAAATATATTGTAATTTTTAAAAGATATAAATATCATTGTCAAGCTACTGGATGTGGAAGAATATTCACGAGTTAACGGGAGTTCGACCGAAAGAGACATAGGGTCCTTTGTCGAATGAATAGTGATAGGTTAGGGTCTAATTTGCCAAGACAAAAACGATATGGTCATTTTCTACATGAACAATGATAGATTGATGTCTAATTTGTCAAAGTGAAAACGGTAGGGTCATTTTGCACAATAACCTCAAACGTTAGGGTCCTTTTGCGCCAATTACCCGTATTATTATATTTGAATTTATTCGTTAGTAACACTTTTTACACCAGTTAATTTTTTTCTGATACAGTATGTATAGGGAAGGGGAGGGGCATGTGTATTCCAATCCAGGGTCTACTGTCTAGAATGTGAGATACCTAACTAATGTAGACATCAGTTAATTATGCATATTTAAATAAAAATTAATTGAAGTGATTAAAAAAACGTTGAACAACTATTACAATGCAACTGTATCAATATTCGATCTATCTCTCAAATAAATAATTCAACTCTAAATACATTAAGATCACATTTAAAATGAAAAATTGAAATATTTGTTCCATGGGAAATTATCAAAAAGTTTCAATTTATATTAATTATAGAATCGGCAAATTGAAGTACTATAATTTTAAAGAAATCAAATTTAATTATTGCACTAAGATAACCATATAAAAATTTCTTTAAAAATCATTAAAAATTGAAATTTACAATAACGTTACATACTTTTAGAAATTTATTCATTTAGAGACCTACTATTCATGCGTTTTCGAATTATAAATATTACTATTTGTTTTTTCGAAATAGAATTCCCAATTAATTTCGTATTCGGTTTGATAAATGACAGATTTGTAATTCAAAATAGTTGGCTAAAGAAACTACCATGAATTGATGATTAGATATAGGTTAATAAAGAAAAAAGTGAATATCATTCAGTAAATTAGTATAACAATTTCCCCAAAAAAAAGATAAAAAATGTAAAAAAGTGAATTAAATGATGTCACCAAGCCAGAAAATGAGCGGAAAAATCTACCATTCTCTTATTATATATATATATATATATTACTATGGGTACACCCTTGATTATAATATGCCAATTAAAATTGAAATAAATAATTAGACTACTTTCTCAATATTAATTCTAGCTAAACTGACTTTATTCATACGTTCATACAGTCAATGAATTTTTTCTAGCATTGGTAGATGTATCTTATGATACCATCTACTTACCTTACAACTTAAATGAACTAATTAAAAACAAATAACAGCCCCTTGTTAGGTTTCAATTATTAGATTTGTATAGCCAGCATCTATATTAATGAACAGTACTATAAATTTATCATTTACTAGTGATGGAAAGGAATTGTCTAGTGATTTGAAAAAACGCATTCTAAAAATTAAATAAATTCTAGAACAAATTTTCACAAAATGAATTCGCAAAAAATAGAACAATTTTTTGCAAAATGAATTCGCAAAAAATCAAAATCGCTACAACCCAAGTTTAACACTCACTTTTGAAATTTGTATTTATTTTATTTTTCTAATCATGTAATCAGGCTTGACAATCTAAATTTTATGCTAAAAATCTTGCGTAATAGCTTTAAATTCACACTGATTTGTTGTCATTTCTTTATAAGTACAATTTGGGAACTCATATCAAATACTTCCCCATCCTATAAAGAGAGTTACCTTTTTTCCTCTTAAAATTTAAGAAAGTTCAATAAATATTGTTGAGAATGTAACATTCAAAAGCAAATTTCTTATATTCCCCTCGTTTCATTTATTACTTCACTCTAATTATTCTTGTTTACTAAAAATAATGTACATCGAGAGGGTATATGCCAAAACTAAAAAATTTCTTTTTTCATTTATTATCTAACCTTATTTTTCCTTTTTTTTTATTGCTTTACTTTAAATTTTTTTTTAAATGGATATTGAATAGGGGTGTATACAAAAATTAAAAATGTAACTAAGAGAAGTGGACTGTATATAATTTGATATGAATGAAATGAAAAAGGAATAGTGGGATATCTTTGATGGACTGAAAGACTAAGAGTGTGCTTTTATTACTAGGACAAGTCCTTCTATAATCTATTTATTGTCATTTACAAACACTTTATTCTTAGATTTCGTTTATTCGAAACTTATCCTAAAGCTTCCTCAAAGTTTAAACCTTAGTCAACACTATATTAAATATTGACTAATTATATATGAACTAAAGATATATTTCATTTTTCACTACTACTATATTGTATGTGGATTCCAATAGAAGTCCTTCCATCTCGTTGTCACTATGAATTGACTGAATAAACAGATGAAATCAAGAAAAAGACAGAAGAACAATTCGGAACCAAGAAATGGAAGAACAAAAGTCCTATGGATTCACAAAGATTATGTGGGTAGAATCGAAAAAGAGATATTGAAGTAATTCTGATGATTCAAGAGTATTATTCAATTTGAAATTCTTAGTTACTTTAACTGGATGAATCCTATTGATGCTTGTTTCTATTTCGATTTCCAAGTATACAATAGTCAAACCTAGGAATTTTTAGGCCACACACTTCTAGTGCTGTATCTTTCAATTAAGAGTGCGTTTGATAGGGAAAGATGGAACAAAAAAATATTTTTCAACTTTTATAGAAAACATTTTACTTAAGTGGGGGTGAGAATTTATTTTTCAGGGAAATGTAAAAAACTATATTTAAAAGGATTATACCATAAAATATCAATTTCATTTCCATTTGTCAATAAATACATAAAGATGGAAAATTTATCAAGAGTACGACATTTTTTATGGAAAATATTTCTAATCAAACACGCTATAAATATTTATGTGGTGTACCATCACATTACTACTCATCTCAAATCCTATCAATAACTATAGTAGTATTGTTACGATACCACACGTCTAGTACTTAGAAATTTCTACGACCAAACCACTATAAACGCATATTAGTAGAGCCCATACAATCAATAATTATTTTCACCATTTCTACTTTTATTTATGAATTAAATGTCACCAGTGGGGGAAAAATGAAAAGAAAAAAAAAAGAGCAATTCCAAATTTCCAATGTCCAAGTCCCAAAAAGTGAATTTATTATTAGCGTCAGCAGTGGAGTTGTTTTTGTTCAATTCTTTCCTTCAATCAACTCCCAGTCGGATTAGAGTCTTCCTCAATCGTCTCTGCGATCCAAGATTCTCAAAGAGTAAAGACAAAATATCCCACTTCCATTCCCAGCTGCGTCTCAATCACTGCCAGTAAACCATTTCCCTGAAATTCCCCATTTGCGGTTTCTTCACTTCCATAGCTGACAAATATAGATCTTTGTTAGAACAATTAAAAAAGAATCTTGCAAAAACCCTTTTGCCAGATTTTTTGATTCTAACTTTTGAGATCCCCAGGACGGCAAGACCTATTGGATTTTACTGGGACTGAGGTTAAGGTTTGCCCAGTGCTTGAACGCGAAGAAGGGGGCGATTTGATTAACCCTATTCTTCTGCAATGAGATTGTGATAGTTTGGGTTCTTTTATGTTCGGTAATAGTGTCAAGATGGCAGCGTCGGACGTGGGTACCGTGGCTTCTGCGGCATCCGATTCGTATAAGGGGATGTCTTCTGATAATATAAAAGGATTAGTGTTGGCTTTGTCTTCCAGCTTCTTTATTGGTGCCAGCTTCATTGTTAAGAAAAAGGGGCTAAAGAAAGCCGGTGCTTCTGGCGTAAGGGCCGGTAATTTGTCCTTGCAAGCTTCAATTTTAGCTCTACAGTATAATATGTGAACTTCCGTTGTGGAGATGATGCCGTGGAATATGGTTAATTTTGATGTTTAAACTTTATTTGGGCGCTTTGTCGGATTTTCTTCTATTGTGTTGCTAACGCCATCAACTATTAAATTTTCCATTTTTTTTTTCTGGGTCTTATATTGATATTTGGAAAAAGATTAGTAAAAATACATGTTAAGATCAATGAGGTGTAGAATTGCATTGGTAAACGCTAGGGAAAAGTTTGTGTTTGAGGACTCTAAATGCTACCTCGTTAGTCATTACCATGGTCCATGGATAAGAGCTAAAGTTTGGTCTTTGAAATGGCAGTGCTTTTGTTCCCGAGTTCAACATGCTGGAATGCTTGACCCAACCCTTTGCCTATTTTTCGTTGCACTGAATCTCTTTTATGATTTATATGCATGCCTCGTGATCCCTTTGGTAGATATCCTGTTGATTAGTTTCTTCCTTTCGTTAGTTGGCTTTGGATTCTATAGCTCAGGATTCTTTTGGGAATCTAGCCATTAACTTTACTATGTTTCTGTTTCTACAGGAGTTGGAGGATATTCATATCTATATGAGCCCCTGTGGTGGGTGGGTATGATAACAAGTGAGTTAGTGTGTGTGTTTGTGTATGTGTATTTTTCCCCTCTTTCTTTCTTCTTGATTTTTGTTTTTTTTACTAAGTAGACATCTTGTTATGAGAAGTATATATTAATTAAAAAACCATTATGTTGGTCACTTGAATGCATTGCAAACAAAAAAGAGAATGTATTCTTTGAGCTACCCAGCGATGGATTCTTGTTTTATTCATGGTTTGATCTAATCTATCAATCAGGTGCTTATGCTGCATCTGCTTGTCCATCGTGGACTCTGCATGAATGTCATATATACTTAATTCACACTCATACCTGCTATCTTAAGGACAGATCCATTATTCACTAATTCATTCCCCATGAGTATGTAATAGGCATTATTTTCTCATCATGCTCATATTTATTGGTCCTCTTATTAGTATCTTCCATTTGTAATCACTATTTTCCTCGTTTTGTTTCTTAATATATTATGTTTGAATTAAAACATAAATCTTTTAGTTACCTCCTTATTCTGCGTGCGTTTCACTAATGTAATTTTACAGAAACTGAGTACTCAGTTGGTCATTTTCTGTTGCAACAGTGATTGTTGGAGAAATTGCTAATTTTGCAGCTTATGCATTTGCACCAGCCATTCTGGTTACACCTCTTGGTGCTCTTAGCATAATTATCAGGCAGGACAATTCTGAGAGATCTTAGTTAAATACAATGCCTTGTTTCGAATACTGATCACAGTGAGTTTGCTGCAGTGCTGTACTTGCACACGTTATTCTGCGGGAGAAGCTACACATTTTTGGTGTTCTTGGTTGTGCTCTGTGTGTTGTCGGCTCTACAACTATTGTTCTTCATGCTCCACAAGAGCGTGAAATTAACTCTGTGAAAGAAGTGTGGGACCTTGCCACGGAGCCAGGTTACTTGGCTTTGCATATCTAGTTGTTACCTGCTTCTCTTGTTTTCACATTACCCTACTGGGCTTAACAACTGCATCCCTCCTGCAGCTTTTCTCTTCTATGCAACCCTGGTGATAGCAGTTACCCTCATTCTAATATTTCACTATATCCCGCAATATGGCCAAACTCACATAATGTTTTACATTGGAGTTTGCTCGCTAATTGGTTCATTATCGGTGGGTGGCATTATTCTTATAAGGTTTCTTCCTTGTTCAATCCCCTCACCCAGCCCCCCCACCCCAAAAAAAAGGAAAAAAAGAGAGAAAAGAAAGAAAAAGAAGAAGAAGAAGAAGAAGAAACGAAAAGAAAAAAAAAAAGGAAAAAAATGAATCTGGTTGTGGTTGTCCATGGATGTTAATGGTCGTTGGAAATTTCCTGACAGGTCATGAGTGTCAAAGCACTTGGAATTGCAGTAAAGCTGACTCTTTCTGGAATGAATCAGCTAATATATCCACAGACATGGGCCTTTGCTTTGGTTGTTATTTCTTGTGTGCTTACACAAATGAATTATTTGAATAAGGTGATGGATAATCTTCTTCGTTAACAATTTATTTCTTGATGATATGTTGTCTGAATAGATTTTAACTCATACTTTTTACAGTTTAGATGAAGTATATAATCTGGCCAACATAACATCATAATAATTTGTAAACTATATAGCAGTTGTGCCAATTTTGAGCTTGTTTGGGTGCAACTATAAGCTTTTGACCCA
>CAVNYN010241158.1:0-20102 GCA_963692815.1 Nyctanthes arbor-tristis | reverse complement strand
AATGTAATAATACTCTATAATAAATTAATAAATTTATGAAAATTATCGTTCAACAATTTTTGAGCATCCTCAAAGGATTTGGATTTTTGCATTGGGTCGAATTTTATTTTTAACGGGTTACTTTGTTTTTCTGATATTTAAGATTTACGTTGTAAATGTCATGCTCTTGTCTTACTTGCTCGCCTACCATAATCAAGCTTCTAATTGTTTTTATCATCCGTATCTAAATTAACTTTTGCAGTTATGCCTCGACCAAGCTGAATTTATTTATTATTTTTAATTTAATCAATTATTTCCACAGATAAACAAATAGACTCGTATTTGTAGTTGTCTATGACAAAATATGAATCTTATCCCGTCCACATCAAAATGTGGAAACTCATTGACACCGGCCATGATCTTGTAGTCCCACTAGACAAAGATTTTTTTTTTTTTTTAATTTTTCCTTTCTAATTTTTATTTTTAATTGCATAAAAATTAAAGATTATTTGGCACTTAGGTTTCTGCCAAATTTTTGTTTGACATTACTACATTGAAGATTCGTGTAAGCAATATTAATCGTGTTACTTGGAGTACTTGCAAGACATACATGACAAAGTATGACAAGATTTGCAAAAACCTCTCAAACATGTATACATGCATCTTTGAGAGGAAACAAAAAGTGCAAATAAAATAACGGCGGGATATGTCAATAATTCATGATAACTAGTGTAACATTCGCTTTACATATTTTAATAGGGCAGTTTTTCTAGAGAAATGAAGTGAGCTCCATTACAGAGCCCACATAGTTATAAAAATATAAGAAATGATGAGTGATTTCTCATCTTTTTATAATTATAATGATCTATGAAGGGTTCTTTACCAAAAACTAACACCGCTTACATAGAAAATTCAATTAATATGGAGCTTTGCCGGGCTAGAATTTAAGGAGACATATTACATCTGTCTTTGAATCTCCAACAAGTTTCTTATTCCTTTTAAAAGAGACAATATGCTCATGATAAACTAGATATAGCTAGTACAAATTGCCATAACTTGTATTGATGACGGTATCTCTTTTTCATCGTCAATAGTACTAATGGGTTGTTCTTTCTTAGTCACTTGAATTTTTTTTTCTCAATTCGTTTTTAGAGTATCTTGTAGGAATTTGGCAATTCAGTCAATGCCATGGGATTTATAAAATAGCTACCACAAATATTGTCACTAGTTAACTCTTTTTCTCCCCTTTTCCCGAAAGTGTGATTTTTGTTTTCATATATTTAAAAGAAATAGAATTTAATTTCCCACTAACATTTACATTGAAAAAAGAACTCTATAATTATGTGCATACATAGCACTATATATTCTAGCAAGAGTAGACATAGCTAGCTAGATTACAAGCACTCACTACTTAAAGCAACAACTAGGGAAAAATGAGAAAGCAGCAACAAGGTTGTGGGTGTGGTGGTGTCAATGGCGATTATGTTTACTTGCACGCTTTTCTATTTGCCGTTGGAGCTGAAGAAAATCCCGAACCGAACACAGAAGGATAAGAGGACCACTTGCTTGGTAGCCATAGAACTCACAAGCACTGTCAAGAAGCCTCAGAAAAAGAGGATTGTGTAAGTATGAAATCGTAATCACAAATCTTTGGAATGGGCCGTCTTCTAATCCCACTTGCACCGCCACACAACCTTTCTTCAATTTCATCTTCCTCCCCTCTTGCCTATGCATTGTATCTTTTAATCAAAGAAGATAAACCCAGCTCCTAATTATGTATTTAATTTGTTGTGCGTTAAGTGTACTATTTGAGAATTTGTCGAGTGTCGATAAGATTACTAAACATGAGAACATTTATAGGAGTAGAAATGGAGATGCATGGAATCTGTCTTTGATGCCCTCCAAGTTTCTTCTTGTTTTAATGGCCAAAATTCTTGTAATAGCTAGTACAAATTTCAATGTTGGCCTTGTGTATTTGTTTATTGTGTTGTACCACTGAATATTAGCTCCTATTTTTTTTCGTCATTATTAATAGTGACTCGACATTGTTTTCTTAGTTCACTTAATTATGGAGTATATACGACTATAGAAATTTGGTGTGACTTGACATGTGTGGTAAAATTTAACAAAGATGACTATATAATTAAATTGGTCTAACCGACGGAATTTGAAGTGCTTGTCTTGTCATTGTTTTCCTCACATTTAGCTTTGAGGCGTCGAAGTATTTCCAAAATTTTTAGTTTGGATCAAAACAGAATAAAAGAAAGTACAAACGATATGTACGATACAATCACAAGATGTCCCAAGTGTGGAAAATAAACCAAAAAACAAAGTTGGGAATCACAGGATCCTCTTTTTGTTAACTAGTAGTGGTTGTTCTTCTTCCTTATTCCACTTGAATTTTTCTCAATTCATTGGTGGAGTATCTTTTAAGTCTTTGGGTATTCAGTCAATGTCATTTTAAAATAGCTAGTAGCACTAGTACGTGCATTACCTTGAAAACTATGACTTCAATTAAACTTGGCTTGACTTTTCATAATTGAGCATCTTTTTAATTGAAATTTGAATAAGACAAATTAAATTGGTCTAATTGTCCTTGTTTCCTCATATTCCTTTAGGTCAAAGTGCTTCCCAGATACTCCATACATCAAAACAAAACAAAGTATACGATATGTATAAGACAATTATTCCAAAAACAATTAGCGTATTTCATCAAAAATGGTTCAAGTTCATCATACACACACACAGATTCGATGAAGAATTGGAGATGGGAATCAAAGAACGTTCATTTTCTGAACACAAGAAGAAGACAGCCATTTTTTATAAATAAAACAAAATAAAATGCTTAAATGCGCCTAAATGGGTTTGAATTTTTCATTCCGTTAATGCAAATTTTTCTTTTGTAATGTAGACCTTGATAGATCCAACCAAATTTCGACTGTTGTTTTGATCATATTTAAAAGAAATAGGATTTTTTTCCTTTGACATTAAAAAAGAATACATATAGCATAAATGTGCTATAACTTCTAGGCTTCAAACAAGATTACTCCTAGATTACAAGCACTCATCACTAATTAAAGTATCAACTAGCCAGAAATATATGACAAAGCAGCAACAAGGTTGTGGTGGTGGCTATGGCTATGGCAATTATGTTTACTCTTGACCTTTTCTATTTGTCATTGAAGTTGAAGAAAATCATGAAACGAACAAGGAAGCATAAGAGGACCACTTGTTTGGTAGCCATAGAACTTAGAAGCACTGTCGAGAAGTCTCTGAAAGAGAGGATTGTGTAAATATGAAATTGGTATTTCAAATCTTTGAAATGAGCCGTCTTCTAATCCCACTTGGATTGCCACACACCCTTTCTTCAATTTCATCTTCTTCCCCTCTTGCCTAGGCATTGTATGCTGTAATCAAAGAAGATAAAGTATATATATGATGCGCGTTAAGTGTACTACCTAGCTGCGAATTTGTGAGTGTTGAGATAACTAAAAACAAGAGTAATGGGGAACACTTATAGGACTAGAAATGGAGATATATGGGATGGAATCTGTCTTTTGACACTCTCTAAGTTTCTTCTTCTTGTTTTATGGCCAATGTTCTTGTGATAGCTACTAGTATACAGATTTCAACGTTGACGTTATGTATTTGTTGTGTTGTACTATCGAATATACCACTTCTGATTCTCTTTTTGGTCATCACTACAAGTAGTGGGTTGTCTTTCTCAATTCTCATACCATTTGAGTTTTTCTTGGCTTATTTGTGGAGAACGTTTTAGACTTTACAGAAATTTCAGTCATTTTTTACTCCACAAGAATCTTCAATTTTAAAAATTAATTAGCAAGCACTAATGGGCACATACCTTAGAAAACTAGGAATTTAAGTTTGGCTTGACCTGATATTTCCTCACACTTCCCTTGGGTGAAATTGATGCTTCCAAGGTTTATAGCATCCTCCAAAGTAAAACAAAACAAAGTACAAACAATGTGTAGCATACCGGCCAATTCCGAGCGGCAAGAAGTTTATTAATCACGAAAGAATCAAATTTGTCGTGTTTACAGTTTCCAACTTTCCATCCAGATGGCAATCCAAGAAAGTTCATTCTCAAAGTCTATATACATATCTTGTAAATGCGCCTTGTATTAATCAAGAAACAACTATGACAACACAAGTAAAGGATACGGGGAAGAAATGTGCAAATGGGTTGAGTTCTTCATTGCATTGGCCGAGATAGGACTATCATAGCAATTGTTTATGAATATTGCAAATTTGTCATTTCTACGGACCAAGAAATAATATATAGAAAAGAGCGTGAAATATGTTATTTCCATTTTGAAATATCAATCTTGATAGTATGAATAGTACAATTAATATGTCAACCATTGGTTGTTGTTTTCATTCTTACAAGATGTGGGAACCCTTTTTTTCCCTTTGTGCTTACATGGGACTAAAGATGCTACTTCTAACAAGAGTTCTAGAATACAACTAGTCACTAATAAAAATATCAAATTGGAAAATATGAGGAAACTACAAGAAAGTATGATGCCAATGGCAATTATGATTAATTACAATTCTACCTTTTCCTTGTTGGAGGTGAAGAAAATCCTAAACTGAATTTGTGTGACAAAGAAAGTGTCTTGTCTTTGTTTCATCATATTTTCTTTGGCTTGAAATTGCATCAAGATGTTTTTAGCTTCTAAATGAATGAAAAACCAAATGCAAGGCAATTCCAAAAGGAAAGCTTCAAAATGAAGGCCTTCAACTTAATTTGTTTGGGGAGTGCAAATTTGTCATATGGTAGACTATAGGAAATCTTGCTTTCAACAACGAACTTTTTTGCCTAAAGATTTTTCTTGACCCAGACTTTTTTTATGACAAAAACATCATTAAATGTGATATTTTCTATAGTTGCATTTGTGTTTTTGTGTGTTGGGGGTGGCTAATTCATCTTTATATTTCTAAACAAGACATAATTGAGCCAAATTTATATGACGAAAGAAATTTGAAGTATTATAAGCATGAGTAGTATTCAAAAAATCTCACAGTAGTTTTGTTACAAAACCTCACATATTATGTGACCTATATGAACGCATGCCACATGGGTTTAAAATACACATGGTGTGCATCGATACAAGACATCTGAAGTGAAGGTTTTATTACAAAACCTCCGAGGGGTTTGTGAACAGTTTTACTATAAGTTTTCTGGTAAAAGATGTAAGCTTTTTCCATAAACAATTTATCAGTGCAAACAGAAGAACTACAAGTATGTGCATTTTTGCTTTACAAAAAGTAACAAAAGGTATAAAATCTACTTCAAGGAAGAGTCCACAATTATAAGTGCTTACTAAAATATCAACAAGGATAATATGACAAAGCGGCAACAAGATTGTGGTGGCGGTGATGCCGGCGGTGATTGTGCTTAGCGGCAATATCTCTCTCTATTTGTTGTTGAAGGTGAATAAAATCCTCAACCGAACATGGTAGCCTAAGAGGCCCACTGGTTTGGTAACCATAGAACTCTGAAGCGCTATCGAGGAGTTCTTGAAATTGGGGATTGTGTAAGTATGAAATGGGAATGACAAATCTTTGAAATGAGACGTCTCCTAATCCCACTTGAACTGCTACACACCCTTTCTTTAATTTCATCTTCTTCTCTCCTTGTCTGTGCATTATAGTTAGCATATGAAGAAGATGATGTGCTAGTTTCTTTTGTAATCTTGGCATGCGTTATAAGCATACTAGTTGAAAATTTTTCGTGTGTTTGAGATAACTAAACACGAGCGCTAATGAGGTATATATTTATAGGGCCAAAATGGCAGCATATATATATTTGCATTGTTATGGAATCTGTCTTTTGATACACTCCAAGTTTCTTCTATTCTTGTTTTAATAGACAAGAAAACTCCAGTGGTACTAGCTACCTATAGTACAGATTGGCATTTTTTGTATGGATTTGTTTATGATGTACTCGGAGATACCTTTTCATAGACTTTATCGTCAAGTAGTGGAATGTTTTCCATGTTTTTCTGTAACCCACTTAATATTTTCATATAAACAAATGTTTTACACTTTGATTTTTCTATTCATTTGTGGAGGATCATTTTTTGTTCTTTATATAAACAAATGGCTATCACTAGTACGTCATTACCTTGAAAACTATGACTTAGTTACATTTGGCGGGACTTGTCACATATAATTGCATCTTTTAGTTAATTAAGTTTTAAAAATTTCAGTGGTTCGAATTATACTATAATGGTTGAATGCTCACGTTCTCGGGTAGGAGCCCAGATTTGAACGACACTCATCCCTCCTTAAAGTTCCATCCCCGATCCCTTGTCTCCCCTAGAGAAGTTTTAAAATTTTGAACAAACAGGCAAATAAAATTAAATTGGTGTAACCGAAGAATTTTGAAGTACCTGTTGTGCCCTTTTCCTCATAATTTCCTTTGGGTCACATTAAGTGCTTCGGAAATATTTATAAGTATCCATACATCAAAACAAAACAAAGTACAAGCGATAAGTACGAGACAATTCCAATGGCAGGTAAATTGTATTATAAGTAATTAACAAATATATATATATATATATATATATGATCATCACTCCGGAAAAAAAAATCAGAGATATTTAATGGTATGCACGGTGGAACATTAACGCAAATGGGTTCGAGTTTTTCTTTCCATTAATGCTAATTTATAGACAACTGATCACAACATAGTAAAAAAATTAAATAAAGTGATTAAAATTGGTACTCCTCTTTCTGTTTTGAAATGTAAACGTTGATAGTATAGTGTATAGTACGAACTTTAACTATTTATTGTTGTTTTTATCATCATATCATATATTTTGAAAAAAGGGGGATTTTTTCCCTTTAACAATATTTACATTAATTAAGAAAGAAGAATACATAGCGCCAACGCTAATTCTGGGCTTTTAGCAAGAGTACTAGATTACAAGTACTCACCAATTATTAAAATATCACCTAGCTAGGAAAATATGACACAGCAGCAACAAGGTTGTCACGCTGGCTATGGCGACGGCGATTATGTTTACTCCCGCCCTCTTCTATTTTTCTTTGAAGGTGAAGAAAATCATGAACCGAACAAGGAAGCATAAGAGGACCAATCGTCTTGCAGCCATAGAACTCAAAAGCACTGTCAAGAAGTCTTTGAAAAAAAGGAATGTATAAGGATGAAATGGGCCGTCTTGTAATTCCACTTGAATTGCAACACACCCTTTCTTCACTGTCATCTTCTTCCCCTCTTGCCTAGGCATTTTATCTCTTGTAGTCAGTGAAGATAAACCCCCCGATATTTGTAGTATATATGATGTGCATTTAAGTGTACTAGATGAGAATTCGTCGAATGTTTGGATACACGAGAGTAATGGGGAACAATTATAGGGTAGAAGTGGTGATATATGGAATCTGTATATTGGTACTCTCTTAAGTTTTTTCTTCTTGTTTTAATGGCTAAAATTCTTGTGATAGCTAGTAGTAGAGATTTACAATGTTGGCCTTTTGTATTTGTTGGGTAGTCTCTAGAATATACTAGAATTCCTATCCTCTTTTTGGTTGTCTCACTAGTGGTAGTGCTGCCCTTTTCTCATCCCAGTTGAATTTTTCTTCATTCATTGGTGGAGAGCCTTTCAGACTTGGGAAATTTTCAATCTTTACTTTACAAGAATCTTTAATCGTCTGCTTCCAAAAAAAAAAAAAGGGAATTTTTAATCGTCGACCTTAAAGGGAGGTTTTTCCTCTATTGGTATAGAAAATGCACATATGGCTCTCTCTTATTCAGGGGGAAAGAAATCAATCTTCAAAAATATTTTTCTTTTCCAATTTTATGGTCAAATTTCACCACATACCTAGTCCGCTAATTTTAAAATTTCGCAAGTGCTAATACGTATATCAGAAAACTAGGACTTAATTTGGCGTGATGTCACATTTTTTCACATTTCCCTTGGGTCAAGTTAGTGCTTCCAAAATTTTTAGCATCCTTCAAAATAAAACAAATTAAACAAAGTAGAAATTAACTATATGCACGAGCCAATTCCAAGCGGCAAGAAGTTTATTTTATATCACAAATGTATTGAATTTGTTATGTTTATAATTTCTTTCTTTTTTTTTTTTTTGGAAAGGGTCACGTTTATAATTTCCATCAAGATGGATATAGAAGAAGTTTATGTTATATCACAAATAAAACATAGTAGAGTATTGTATTCTTGAAGTACCATAATTTTGTTGGCATTCGGGATAGGACGTCTCTACCAATTGTTTACGAGACAAATTTGACATATCTACTATACTATAGCAAGGAAATCTTGCTTTCAACAACAAAAATTTTTTCCTAAAAATTCTTGAGCAACTCACATTTAACGACCAAAATGACTTTTTTACAACCAAAACATTGTTCTTAAATGTGATATTTTTTGTAGTTGCATGTGTGTGTGAAGTGGGGAGTGTAAAAACTAATATGTAAATAATTCACCTTTTTATTCTTCAGTCGAATTTGTTTGACGAATGAAAGTTGAAGTACTCTAAGTTCGAGTAGTGTTCCTCCCAACTGTTTTTTTACAAAACTTCTCATACTATGTCGCCCGCATGGATGCACACCATATGAGTTTGAAATACATGTGGTGTGCATTGATGCAAGACATATGAGGTGAGAAGTTTTGTTATAAAACTTTTAGGAAGTTTTTGAATATTTTTACTCTCTGGTAAAAGATGTAATATTTTTCCATAAACAATTTATCACTGAAGACAGAAAAGCTACAAGTATGTGCATTTTTGCTTTACAAAAAGTAACAAAAGATATGAAATGTACTTCAAGGAAGAGTCCTCAATTACAAGTGCTCACTAAAATATCAGCAAGGATAATATGACAAAGCAGCAACAAGTTTGTGGTCGTGGTGATGCCGGCGGCGATTATACTCAGTGGCATACAATATCTCTCTCTCTCTCTATTTGTTGTTGAAGGTGAATAAAATCCTCATCTGAACATGCATGGTAGCATAAGGGGTCCATTGGTTTGGTAACCAAAGAACCCTGAAGCGCTATCGAGAAGTTCTTGAATTCGGGGATTGTGTAAGTATGAAATGGGAATGACAAATCCTTGAAACGAGACATCGTCTCCTAATCCCACTTGAACTGCCATACACCCTTTCTCCAATTTCATCTTCTTCTCCCCTTGTGTATGCGTTGTAGTTTGCATTTAAAGAAGATGAGACGCTACTTTCTTTTGTAATATTGGCGTGCGTTATAAGTGTATACTAGTTGAGAATTTTTCGAGTGTTTGAGATAACACGAGCGCTAATTATAGGGCCAAAATGGAGGCGTATTTGCATTGTTATGGAATCTGTCTTTTGATAAGCTTCAAGTTTCCTCTATTCTTGTTTTAATAGACAAGAAAACTCTTGTGATACTAGCTAGCTAGTACATATTGGCATTTTTTGTACGGGGTTTTTTATGATGTACTCAGAGATACCTCTTCACAGTCTTTATCGTCACAAGTAGTGGAATGTTTTTCTCGTAACCCACTTAAAATTTTTATATAAACAAATGTTCTACACTTCGATTTTTCTATTCATTTGTGGAGGATCTTTGGAGACTTTGGAAATTCAGTCATCTTCCATACAGTTTCTTTAATCCACAAGAATCTTTAATTTAGTTTTAGTACTCCACTAATCCTTGAAAATTAGGACTTACATTGGCCTGACTCTTCTAAACAAGACAATCCAATCAAACTGGTCTAGTGAAAAAGGAATTTTAAGTTTCTTGTTTTCTTCACATTTTCTTTGGATCAAAGTTTCTGTTGAGTTTCTAGTATCGATCAAAACAGAATAATGTACCGCATGCAAGCCAATTTCAAGTGGCCAGAAGTATTTTTCATCGAAAGTGCATATAAGATGAGAATCAATCTGTTTTTTGAAGACATTACAAATTATGTGTATCTTATCGTACTTTGGTTGTGAGCAAGAATAGGCTTTTAGTATGGTAATTTTTTCTTGATCTAAATGTGTCAACTATCAAAGTAATTATTATCTAAAACAAGCAAAAAATGTGTTTTGAGTTCTTTAAAAGGTCACATAGATTGAATTAATTCTTTTTTATGGAAAGTTTGAGATTTTAGATATTCATGAAAAGAATGCCAACAAAATTAACGTCTGCACATTTCGTAAAACTTGTCATTTATATTACTACATTATTTTTCTAGAATGCATAACATTATCATAAAAAAAACTCAAGCCAGTGCTTTAAAGTGCACAAATTTTCATCTCTGAAGTTTTCAAATCAACACTAGTTTTTTAAAAAGTTAAACTTTCAAGTCCCTTTACAAAATAACATGTTCGATTGAATTCAACTTATCAAATATCTAAAGAAGTGTCGAAATTCTCACGTTCTGGATTTTCAATTTTAGCTTAATTAAGCATATCTAGAAGATAGATAGAAAAAGTAATAGCACAAAATTTTGTATCTTTACATAATTTCACTCTAAGAAAATCAGCATCTCACAGCATGATCAGTACATCAACAAAAGAGAAGAGGAATCAATGAAAATACCTAAAGATCTCTCCTCACTCTATCACTCTATCCAAGTTACGTTAAATTTTAACATGAGTGAAACGACAAAGACACTGAGAGAGGGTGCCGATGGTGGTGGCGGCGGCTTTGGCCTTGGCCGTGGCTGTGGCTGTGGCTGTGACCGGCGGTTTCTTTCTCTATTCGCCACCGAATATGGAGAAAATCATCAACTGAACATGGTAGCTTAAGAGGGCCGGTTGTGTGATATCCATATACCTCTCTTGCTTCATCGAGAAGCCTCTGAAATAATGGATGATACAAATATGAAATCGGAATTTCGAATCTCTGAAACTTTCCTCCAGCTCCTTCTTCTTCAGCTAATCCCACTTCCACTGCCACCCACCCTTTCTTCACCTTCATCTTCTTGTTACTCCTGGACTACTGGAATTTTTTCCGAGAGAGAGTTTTGGAGAGAGAGAGAGAGAGAGAGAGAGTTGAAGGTTGGAGCCAAGGATGAAGAAGAATATGGGGGGTGTTAATATATAGGAGCTTGAACATTATAAATTAATGAAGTGTTAACCGTACATATACGGAATGTTTGGGGTCAGTCCTACCCCATTTTCCTTTTCGTTATCGCTTGTGGATTCCTACATGGTCCCTATTTTTTTTGCAAAATAATTCTTGACAAAGATATTTGGTTGATTTTTAATATGTTTCTTTTGCTTTCTTGACTCGGTTTTTATTTGAGTGTTTAGTGGGTTTGTTTATTTTCTTGTCTTTATTAACGATTAGATTCGTATTTTATCTTGTGATGCGATATTAAAATGGAGCGTTCGATTTGTGGCCATTCTTTCTTTGGTACAGTTCTTGGCTATTCATAGCTTGAGTGGGTCATTTGACTAGATATATATCTTGACGCCCATGGGGCTGGCTAGGCTTCATCAAAGTTGACACTGGTCATCCACTTCTACTAAAGAAAACCAGAAAAAAAATTTTAAAAGGAAAAGTGTATCCATCATTAGAGAGGTCATATTAAATATTATTTCAAGCATATACCACCAATTATTTTAATACTTGTCTTTAATTAATCAAAGATAATAGCGTTTGGGATGTCTTTTAAAAAGTCCTAAAAACTGAAAAACTGAAAAGCTGTTTTTTTTTTTTTTTTCACTTCTTTCTTCTTGAATAGTTGAATGATCTCATTTAGGAAACCGAAATAAGATGGCTTATATTTAGTAAGTATGGGTGTGGCTGTTAGTAGCCAAAAACACACCCTCTTTTGCGTTATGATTTATTGGAAATTGTCTTAATGCGTGTCACGTAGATCACAATGCCAAAAGACCAAAATTTGGCCAAGCCAAAAGACCAAAATTTGGCCAAACCAAAAGGACACTATTATCCATGTTTATAAATACATTGAAGTTTACAGAAATAAAGGAGCCAAAGAATCAGTGCCATGAGTCGTAATATTCTCCTCTGTAAGACAAGACCAGAAGATTCGATAAGAGTCAAAAGGGCTTATTAATCATGGAAAATGAAGAAAGGCCAACCCAAAAACCCTGCTTTCGGCGGAACCATTTCGATTTATACCCACTTTGAGTGTTAATCTTTGCTTCTCCCAACTTCTTGCGGCCTCTGTCCATTCATTTCATTTCTGGTACGATTAGTCATCAATTTATACCTTCCTCAAGATCTTTTTTAGTTAACATCTAAACCACTTTTTTAGTTAGGAGAAAAAAAAAAAAAGAAAAAGAAAACCAAAACATATCTCCTTTTGCTTTGACAAGTTTAGATCTTGAATTCGAATTTAAATTTTAGGGTTATTAGCAGTGAAGTAATACCTAGCTCGGATATGCTCAGTTGAATAGGTCACGTTGATTTTATGCTACATTTCATTTCTATCAAAATTTCCAAATGCTCACAATGGACATTGTACCAAAAAAAAAAAAAAAAAAACCCACCTTCGACCTCCTATTGACAAAGGTTATGGGACAACTGTCACTACATGATTGGAAGTGGGCATGTCTTACAATATCCACCGTGCGCATTTGAAAATCTCTTCTTTCCCATTACGATTAGTCGATTACCTTACACCAATTTGGTTCCAAGATTAAAAAATATTGGTTATAGTTCAATTCGATTCTCTAAGGACCATAACCAAATTGAATCACGTTCACAGCAGGTGAAGCATCTGTTGAGATATTACCCGTGTATAAGCACTAGGCGGGTGGTGGTACTAGTCGTGTATGTTTTTCTTCTTTTATGATATGATATGATCAGAAAAGTGTTGTTCCTATTTCAACCAACCACATCAGAGTCTTTCTACAACCGCTTACGAATCTAATAAAAACAGCCCTACATTGTGCAGGGCTGCTTTTGTTAGATTCGTGTCATAACAAAGTAAGAGTCCTTATAAAAGAGCTCTATCTACCTTCTTAAAAAATTTCAACAAGATGGTCCCCGTGGAAGAAATCAGTAGACATCAAAACTTGTACTGATTTCTATTTTGGGGTCCCATTTTCTGGGCAGAATCGTATATCTCGGTAACTTGTCATTGCCCAGTTTTGGCGTATTTGCTTCTCAAATATTCGCTTAACATTACTTAAACCTCTTTATACCATCCTATGAGTCATGACAGCACTATTGCACCATCACAATCCACACAACATGTCTATCTGTCAACTTTGGGGCACATGGGCGGTTCCTGTAGCAATCTCCACTTCTGTGTTGGGAGACATGCCTGGTCCAAATCCCAGATTCCTGGTCCTAAAATCTTATTACTTTTTGAAATTTTGGGGATGTTAATAATCCCATTTGTATGTTAGGTGCAGTGCATCAGGTTATCTGGATATTGGGAAATTAGATATATATATATATATATTGTATTTCCTTGCATGTATATGTCTCTCAAACAAGCATGGCATAGATCATAAAGATGCAAAGATGGTATCGAAACCAAAAAAGCAAGTCCACCATACTTATAGAAAAATATATTCACCAAATGGCACGTTTCAAGTCAACAGGCATGTTGAAACCTTGTAATGCCAGCACTGCTGTAAATGATTGAAACGAAAAATAATCATATCTTTTGAAGATTGACAAGACCCCACTTAGAAGTTTGATACAAGTTAAAGCTGTATTGCATAGTAGTTCTGGTAAGGTAGAGGAAACAAATGAATATTTCACATCCATCGGTTCGTTAACCACGTATTGTATACAGCTAAACAGATCAAGCATGCTTAACAAGGAATCGAAACATGGAACCTTCTAAAATTCCTAGTAATATCCAGGTTCCAGCTTTGACTCTCCCTCACAAATATGCTTATAGCTTGATAAGATAATGGTACATAACTACATTTGGCAACTGTCAACAGAAACGAGTAAGACTCACTCTGGATAAGGGTACTGCCAGTATTACGTACCTAATATCCCATAACAAGATGCTTCTAGAAATCCTTGAGTTGAAGTCTAGCTATTGCATCACAATAGATCAACTGATTTTGATCGTTTATTATTCTTGACTAATAATGACATCCGGTTTGCTTGCTCTTCCTCTTCAATTCTTCTCCTCCGTGCTTCTTCCTTCTGTCTTTGAATCATTTCCAACTCTCGCAGCCGTTCTTCTTCTTTTCTCTGGAACTCCAGAGCTTCTCTTCTCTGAGACTCTTCTACCCTCCTCCGGTTCTCTTCAAGCATCTTATCAAGCTCTTCTCTCTCCTTGCGAGCTTGTTCCTGTTAATTTTGGAAGTAGTTAGGCACAGAAAAATTTCACAAGGAATAAGAAAAACTGCCTATTCATTGTGTAATGTAGAAACTAGCAGCACAATGCCAAAACTTAGCCAATTAAGAAAGTAGGCTTATCAGAAGATCATCAGTTCTAACACTCAACTAGTTATCTTGCCCATAGATTTTAAGATTCAGACTCAAGAAGCATCCAGAAAAATGAGAAAATGATATAAAATGAAATGCCAACTGAAAAATGCTAGATTATAACATGTCACTGAAATACACGCAGAAAAAAAAATATATATATATATATATATTAAGAACTATACATCAATGGGAAAAATGAAATAAATAAATCATAATAATTACAAATCATTGTTTTGGGAAAGGGGGGACAAGGCATCCCTCCAAAGTCATATAAATATAAAAGAAGTGAAAAGAAAATAGTTTACATTTTTTGGGACTTCATTGCACATATGTTTTTGATATTAAAGCTAAAGCTCAATATAGAACCAGTTTGCCATTTGTCACAACTCCAAAGCTCATAATAGGCAGGGCAAAATTGAATAGGTGTAGTGTTTTGCATACACCTCACCCAATAGTACTTGAACATTTATCATGAAATAACCAGACAAATTTCTGGAGCTGTGCATTGTAGGTCAAATTTCCAATATAACTAACAGTCAACCGATCAAAAAATAAATAAAATAACAAAATAAATAATAAATCAATCATCAACAGTGTCACTAATATGATACCAACCCTTCTAAGCAATCGGGAGCCAATACCAACTCATACATGCACGTCAAACATGCAAAACCACAATTTGTCCTCATCATCCCAGTCAAACAGCAATGTCAATTTATCTAGACCTTTGCACTGCTCAATCAATATTAATGGTACAGCCGCAACAAGACCAGGCATGAATTACCAATTCATCATCGTAACTGACATTATGTCTTCATAATTATTAACAAAGTTCCAATTCTCATTTCAACATATTTAAGCTTTTCTATCATATCAGGATCAAAAGGTCATAGACTCGGCCCAAAAGTCCCAGTGACACTATATATGAGATATTCATTCGCAAAACCACAGGTTACTACCATGGTCAAAATCCTAAAAGATCATATATCATCTTCAGTTTTTCGTATCATCATGTACAAAATGCTGAATGCATTCATAATTTAAAAAACAGACCGATTGTATGGATACAACTGCGACTGTGCCGAGCCAAAATTGAACACCCTATGCAGAGTTAGAAACATCCTATTGTATGAAAAATTCATCTCTTTTCTGGCCTCAGATATTTTACAGCACACAGAAACATAAAAATCAATTGTTCAGAGTTGTAAATAATAAAAAAATTCTTTCAAATAACGATATTAATAAATTTAAGCAAAGTACATATAGAAGAGGAAAAGAAATTCATAGGATAATTTCTGAAACCAAGTAAAAGCACAGAAGCATGTGGCTTTGACCAAGATCATAAGGAGTAAAGAAACAGTATGCTCAGTGTTAACTTGTTACCATAGAGTACCGAGGGAGACTCATTGTCAAACCATAGATTTTTTTCGTTTTAATTTTCTAAAAAAGAGAAATGTGAAACAAGAAGGGCACTTGTAAAAGTAAATATCCATGATCGTGTATACTCAACGAACACGGCAGGGGTCAAAGAAGCTTACTTCTTTCTGTCTGGCCTCATTCAGAGCAGCTTCCTTTTCCTTCTTTAGTTGAGCTTCAACATCATCAAACAGTTTCTTCTGACCTTCCTCTATTCGTTTCTCTATTTCTAGCTTAACTTCCTCAGAGTTCAACTTCTCTTCAACTCTCTTTCGAATTTCTTCCTCCAATCTCCGAGCAGTCTCTTCTTCTAATTGTTTAAGCTCCGCTTCATGCTGTTGCCTGATAGCTCATTTAAGAAGAACAGAAAATTGCCAATAAGTGAGAATCTTTTGCAGGAAACTAACGGAACTTTGAGATAATGGTGGATATACATCCAGAAAGTAACACAAAATGCTTTAACCTATTCTGAAATTCACTTGCAGTCAGTCCTTACAACCTGACTATAGAAAATACGATCTTGATCCATAAGGCATAAGCTAATGCATAAATCAGCAACTTCATAAAGCAGAGTGATCATCTAGAACTAGAGTCCAGACCAAAGTAAATGCTATCCCTTGCACACAGAGCCATCCTCTTGCCAACTTGAGAAGGAACCCAAAGGATATGTAGAAAAGCAGCATGGAAGTGAATGTTTCACATACACCATGTATTAATTGCGAGCATACAAGTCTAAAGTATATCATGTAATAACAAGGAAAATAGCAAAGTACACGGCTATACAAGGCATCTGCAATTATTTACATCCAAAGTACTGAAACCTTAGAGTTGGAAAGATAAGTAATCTAATTGCCTTGGAAACTGTTCCAGTATGGAGTGGTGAAAATGGATGTCACCAACTCCCAATTTAGTTGAAACAAGTGTTGACTGTTTAGTGTTTACAGTTATCTAAATCTATTTGTTAGTGTTTAATTATGTTCTCATCACACCGTAGTGGTCTTTCAAAAGATAATTCTCTACCAAAACATGTCACTGCCTGCCCTGCTACATTAGGGGGAAAACTGAAATCCCTTCAATACACTATTGAGTTGTACTATGAAAATGGGATTTATAAAGAAGATATGTAAAGTTATACAACTGAAAGGATATTGTGATTTTACCTTTTCCTTTCTTCTTCTTCCTTACGTAATTTCTCATTGGCATTCTTGCGTTCGAGGGATGACAGACTGGGACTACGAGATTTAGGTGGTGGAGACAATGATGAACTTGGACTTCTATGTCTTCTATGATGCCTTGGCGTTGGGGACCTGCTCTTGCGACGTCTCAAAGCTGGTGAGCGACTTCTTCGCCTACGTGGGGTGCCAGATCGACTTCTTCGCCTATGGCAGCAAAAGAGTGCAAAACTATTGAAGCATATATTTCTAGTATCAATTTCATAATTTGCATTAAAAAAGTAGCAATTTTCCGAGGAACTTAGAAGTCTAAATCTAGGACTTGTCTCACTCAAGAAACTTTGCCACACAAGTCTAATCGAGCTTCAAATTAAGAATATTACAGCTAATTAACTACCAGAAGCACTTTAAGGAGTTAACATCAGCAAAAGATTTTCATGTTATAATAACAGTACTAGCAGTACAATTACAAGGAAATGAAGCACAAAATGCCAAATTGTTGAAAGTATCAGAGGAGTGTTATAGATAGACCTGCTGTAAGGAGAACGAGAACGGTCACGGCGACTGGTGCGGCGGCGAATGACAGGAGAACGGGATCGAGAGTATCGCCTTCTGGAGTAGGACGGCGACCTCGATATACTCCGTGGCATCACTTATTCCTATTGTTTTCCCTCTAAAATTTCTCGATAAAGATTAAAATCGTATACTAAAATCGTATACAAAACTGGAATTGAAATCAACTAGGGCGGATCGAATCGGAGAAGACGACTTGCTACGGGCCGGGTCCATTTCGTTTTCTCTTTGGGTCGGGTAAGCATTCCAGGTTACTGGGTCTCACCAAATAATGTCCAAGAAGAAAAACCCTATCCAAAGTGAAGAACCCAAGTGAGGAAAGGGTAATTATATTTATGCTGCGATTTTCGTTAATGACACCACATGTTAACTGTACTATATATATTTAACTTTTGTTATTTTTTTAATTATGATCATAATTTTTCTCATCATATTTATAAAAAAAAATTTCATTAATTAAAATTTCTAGACTCTAATACTTGTCAAAAAAATTGTGTTATCAGCCTACAAAAATACTTATTTGTCCCTCAGATTTTTTCTAAATAAGATAAACAAAAAAATAAGATAAAATTCTGCTAATTTTTAGCTATACTAACAAAAAATTTTAACAAAAAATTTAGACAAAAATCATAATTGGAGAAACTATATGTTAATTAATTGAGAGTTGTGAAGTAAGCATGCACTATAAAAAAATCAATGGACATAAATGGGTTTTTAAGTAAAAATTATTATAAATAAAATGTTGTATAGTTACCAAAAGGTGTAGTGTGAATAAAATTCCCATTGAGGAAACTACGCGAACCAAGCTCTCGTTAAAATTAAAATACTATTTTTTCACAATAGAAATTGATCGCAAAATTAGAAAATAATGCAATAATAAAGAATTTTACAAGGACCAGATGTGCAAATAAAATTTACCACTCTCCTTTATCACAGTCAAGATACCTTGCCATATCTTTGAGCATTGATCCACTTGAAATTTTGAAGAATATTCATTTCTCAACCTCCTAATTTTGATTATTCTTTGGCTTTTTTGGATATGTTATTTTTGTATTATATATGTTTGAGATTATAAGAGAAAAACTTATAAGATAAGATCAGACATTCCAAAACATGCTCATACAAGTCAAATATAGAAATCAAAACTCGAAGAAGAAGAAGAAGAAGAAGAAGAAGAACCCAAAAAACTTGATCTTTTTAATCTTAGAAGATATGCAATAAAAAAAAAGCCATTTTGTTTTCCTCAAATCTATATTTGTTTCTCAGATGTAATGTATCAAAACATTGAGACAAAATAATTCGTTCACCTTTATAGATTTGGATTGAATAGCATGTCCACAAAGTAGATTGCTACGACACCAAATTTGGCATTTTGACTAGTGTTATCGTGGTCCTGGATAGAGCAAATTCTCTTTAATTCCCATAGTGTGAGAAACTTTAAGTAATTAGTTTTTTCACTTTTAAGGTTTAATTATTTTCATCCTGGTGGTTGCATTGCATGTTTATGGGGTCAAAAGTTGTATATATGATTATATATATAGTAAGGATCTCTAGTTGTTCTTGCTCTACACTTGTCATTGGCTCGTTGCTGGTTGAACGATTTGTTGAGTACAGACATATAAGCTTAATAATCTTGGGAGTTTTATGTAAGTTCTGATTTACAAACATTGATTTTTTGAGAGATTATGTGGTGCGGATGTAAAAAAAGATTATTGGAAAATGTGAATTTTTTCCGATTTTCGTGGAGAATATGTTGTTGCCGGTTGGTATGAAATTTTAGATTTTCAATCAACTTTTTTATTTATAAAAACTGTCAAGAACAAATAGTTGTTAATAATAATCAAATGCTTTGTGCATATGTAAATCACTAATTCGAACGCAAACCATATATCAAAACAAAACTTGCTACCACTATCGTTACTATATATATAAATATTGCACTATTTGTAATGTGACATTAAATAATTAATCAATAACTTATTACATGATGATTACATAAGTGATAAATATTTTTGACTCCAAAAGATATGCGCCTTTTGACCTGTTAATTATTAAAGTATCATTATGGATAGTGCAACAACTTTGAGTCGCATCATCTCCTCATCGTGCTAATCTTTGACTCAATATGTCATGTTCCTTCACTTTAATTATAATCAAGAATTATTCACCCTAGTGCACGGATGCCTATCTAGTTTAGTGTGACATGACTTGTCATTTGTCCAAGTATATGGGACTACAATAATACAACATGCTTAAGCCCTTTTAACAAAATCTGTGTCTCATATGCAATATAATCACAACTTATTGTTTTGTAAAATATGGTATTTATATAAGTTTAGATTAGAAATGTAAATGATCCATGATGATAAGCTTTTTTATCGTTTTTGCTCAAATATATGATGTTTAATTAGTGACAGTTATCTGCGTGTTTATTAACCGTTATTTATACTGTAAATGTGACGCTGCTACACTACCAATGCGCTGGTGACTTTGTATATGCACTAGATAGTTGCCGAGTGATGCTATGGAATAAAAGCTTTCAAGGACAAAAAAAACGTTCAAGTATTA